>JACXIV010000002.1:1308289-1605643 GCA_014737475.1 Bombus confusus | reverse complement strand
TACATATCTTGTAATTTATTTTACATAGCCTGTTTCACTCTAGACTTGCTTTAATAATAGTTCGATAATAATTCTTTCATTAACATTCGCTATTACAATATTCCACGCGATCGTTAACGAAGCTGTCGAAAAATAATCTTGTAACAGTACGAATGCTTATCCAGAGGAAGCAGAAATTCCGTTACGAAAGTTACATCGATCGCGTGGTGTCGTAAACGAGGATACGGGTAGCAGAAGCGGCGAGGAAGTCGTTCAAACCCCATCGCCAGATACGTACGCATGCCCGTAACGTTTTCCTCGAAATTACATTGCGCCCGCGTAGCCACGTTAACAGCTCGTCGTTTAAGGATTCTCGTATCAATTCAAACAGCAGTAGTTTCACGGTTCGAAAATAATACTCGTCGGAAAAATGGACGACACACGTGTGACTAAAAAGTGTTCCGTGGATTAAACGTACTTACATGGATGAAATCTCAGAAACGGAAAAATCATAGATCGCGGAAAAAGTCATTGAACTTCAATCGTACGAACTGCCGCGGCAGTTTCATATAAACGGAATTTTACTATAACGAAGGTTCCGTTTCTTTCGTTGAATAAATTGCCCAAACCGTAAGAACGTACTAATTGTCAGTTCGCCGTTTTATCACGCCGTAAAAGACTCCATAAAACGTAATATTGGAAAAATTTTTTCTGACGAACGTCCCCGTACGTTTAACGACCATCGTTTGTATAACAGCCGATAAAAACAGAGGCGTAGCTACGTTATTATCCAAAGTTTTCGTAAATTCCTCAACAAAATACTATTTAACAATGAAACGCACTTAAGTGGTAAAGAAATTCGTTATAGAAGCAACGTACAATCTTATTTCCCTATCACGCGAGATTAGATTCATTTATAGAGATTATAAAGTGCAGTCCCCTTTTTGCGAACAATCAGCTAACAAAAATAATAAACGATACGACAAACGATAATTAAATTAACGTATCTGCGATTCTCTAGCTTTCCATCGTATTATTAATACGTCGCGCTTTCTTCCAATTAATTAATTTCGCCAATATCCCAGTTCGATAAGTCTTCGACGAGTTAGAATCCGCTATGTTCGCGAAACATCGGAACAAGGCGCAACGCGCCAATAACGCGATTGAAAGCCGAATAGCCAGAAACGTGTCATCGGACAGTCGTGAAAGTTTAAAATTTGAAATAATTGAAATTTTCTCTTGATACTCAAGCATCTTGGAATCCCATAACATATTTTACGATCTGGTTATGACAACGCGTTTCACCAATACACGTACGTATCAGCGAATAAGGGAAATAACAAAAGTATCGTAACAAAAGTTACCATACGTCTAGAGCGTAGACGAACGTTCACCGTCCGACTATCTTTTTCCATTTACGTCGCCCAATGATATCGTCGAAACGCGTGGATTCGAGGCCTAATTACAGGAGCAATGCAACCGTCTCGATATCTCGAACGCTAATGCTTTCTAATGCCTGTCAACCGGATGCACGTGTCCTTTTGTTCTAAATGCACACGAAGCGAAGCAAAAATTGCACGCTCGATCTCCAGGCGTTTCGCGATTTTGCAACGTCGATTATCCGCGATCCGCGAGATAAGCGCGCGGATTTTCCGCTCGCGACAGAAACCGGAACACTGCGAGAAGAATGTGCAGGGAATTCGGGTCACCCGGTATATTTTCAATGGAAACCACAGATCGCGTTAACCCACTAGCACACAGGTGGAACAATTTCGTCGCAACGGCTTTGTTTCGAAACACGAGACGTCGCGAAAATGCTAACCCAAATTGCAGGGTGTTTAGGAAAACACCGCGGAACGAATTTTATTTCGCGTAATTAACCTCGAGAGCGGAGCCACCAAAGTGACGAACGAGGGGAATAGCAAGCTAGACAACGAACGAAAAAAAAAAAAAAAAAACAAAAAGATAGAGTTTGAAATTTTTCTGGGCCGCGGTCGTTGCCTTTTGACACGGACGAATTTTTACCCCGCTAATTGGCTTTCTGCTCCTTGCACGTTGTTTCCTTCTGAGTGGCGGAATATTATTGCGAAAGAATTTCGAAGTTTTTACTCTGCAAACGAGTTCTCAGCTCGAAAAATTGGACTTGCCCTAACGCGAGATGTCAAAATCCGGATTATTTAAATTTGTTAGCGCAAAATTTAAATTTCGAAAAATTTCAGTCCCCTGTTCGATTCAAATTGTAATTACGACGATTCGACGTTTTTCCATTTTAAAACGCTCATACGTGAAACTGCAGGCGTTTGTGCTATCGCGTTAAGTTAAAGCATCGCGTAACGATTTGCAGATAATGTTCTAGATTTTCCAAAATTGAAACTCTCTGCGTTGGAACTGATATATGTGATCGTCTTGTGAAAATCACTTTTCATTTATTAAAATTTCTTTGCGTTTGTTTCTTAATCGATTCCGGCGAACAAAATGCGCCGATTACAGGAATTGTAAAATTCTATCGAAAGCTGGAATGGTCGATGCGTGACCAGACGACATCCTATTTCAAATAGGGCGCCGTTTAACGTTAACCTGGTTGCGCCAAGTTACGAAACAATTATGTAAGGTCAGCGTGTGACAGTGAATGCAACCAGGTGGGTTTATTGTTCCGTCGTCGAAGACATAACGGTTTGTGTACTTCCTTCTGTGTGATCGCGGTGAAAATGCATGGCTGACGCAAGAGGCAAATACCTTGACGATTTATTTTCCTGCGCGGCGCATGGAATTCACCGTTTGTAAGGTGTGTGTACAACGTAAACAGACCTCGTACGGTGTTTCATGGTGACATAACGTAGAAATTTTCGTTGCTTCGCTTCACGGAAATAAATAACAAACGCTTAAGCAAATGGCGATCTCAAGTCATGGAAATTTGCCTGGGAAAATACGTTTGTCGAGAAAAAATCAATTCGAGAAGTATCGATAGCGTATCGCTGTTGCGATAAATCACTTTGAAAGATCGTTGCTTGGCGTGAAATAAATATATCAAATGCAATTACCAACGATCGAGTGACATAAAGTTCCATAACGATCAATTTGTCGATACGGTATTCCAGATAATGAACGTGTTCGTTAGCTTGATTCGATATTTCTATTAATATTCCGGGTTTTCATTTTTCAACGAATACCCTTCTCTCTTCTATCGTGTTTCCACTCGAAGAAAAAATAGAGTCGCGTAAGCAGTTTGTACGAAATTTGCTCGCGATTTCTGAACTCTCCTGAGATCCACTTGTCGTCGAATATTTTTCGCTGTATTTAATTATGCGTTCGCTGGTATCGGACGTGGCGATTCGGCGCAGAGTCAGAGTAACGACTGGAAACTCGTTTAGATCGTGGATATCTTGCACTTTCGGACAAGAAACGGCTTAATTAATCGCGCGGCAATTGGCAGCGGAAAAACGAGTTGTTTCGCGTTCGAATCACGCGGGCAAGAAGCCAGAAACCATTCGGCCATCGTTAACGGTAATGCGATTCAGAGCAGATATGATTTCAGTCGGCGGGAATGCAGACTGTGTTTCTATAAATCACGATAAGAAAGGAAAGATCAGCGAAGTCACTCGTTCATTACAAATAACTGTTTGAAACTTGTTTAAGGCGAGACATAAACTACATTGCAAGCGTGTTCGAAATGCCTGTCGAATGACGAATATTTTTAAAGGAACGTTACCTCTGGTTCGGCTATTGCGTAGAATTGGAAGGAAACGCTCCGAGACGACGCACAGGCGGACAGTCGTTAGCAATTCGACGATGAATTATAAAATTGCATCGTCTCGAATGTTTTTAATCACCTTTATCATCGTTTTGATCATCAATTAATCATCTATGGCTTGTAGTTGTTGTTTTTTAAACGCACTGTAAAGCAACGACTGCTTCTGAATTAATATTATACGGCCTTGAACGAGGCTCTAGCTCCTTACGACTCCCAATACTCGATGTCTAGTTGCTCGTTGCTGTCGTCAAGAATTGCGAACTTATTTCACGATCGTGCTATATCGCTGCCGCGTATCGTATTCCTCGCGAAACAATAAGAACAACGTTTCTTTCGTGCGATACTTCGTTTTCGAGAAAATCGAGTTTGGAAATTTATCAAGCACGGGTGCCCGAACGCGTCTAATTCCGAACTGGACAAGGGTAAATATTCCGCGAGTGATCATTATACGCGCGATAATTACATGTTATTCGGTGTAAAAATACATGTTACTCAACTGGATCCTACGTGTACCTATATATGTATATTGCATTTCTCCCAGAGGATTTCCATCCAAACCTGTACAGCGCGTGATATCGCGAATCTCGCTAATGTAAGAAATTTCGCCAGCCTGCAACACTCGGCGAATGGGCCGAGGACGAGGGTTACTAGGCTAGTCGTGTGATCGTGACGAACAAGTCTGCGGTGGAATTTCAGGGAAGATCGTCAAACGTCGTAGATACGTTAGAAAGCGTCCGAGCCGGGATGTACCATCCGAGACGATGGTGTAACTTTAACAACGATCACGACAGAACCCACTTAAGGGCGCGTGGAAGTTTGTTAGACCGTAGGGGACGCGATAGAATTCCTGTAGATATTCAGATTCTGGCAAAGCAGGCTACGTCGCAAGTGAATTGTAGTCCTCCGGAACTTTGTTGCTTCTTTTTAATCGTCCCCTAACCATCATCCTTTAACCTGCCAAGCGAGAAAGTCGCGCAGACCGTATCACCCTCTTAGACGTAATAAATTTTTTATTTACAGCTTCCCATCTTTAGAGCTTTAATTCTTCGCGTCTCGTTCTACCTCTTCTGAAAATAATTCACGCAGGTAGTGCGCGTTGCATTTGCGAACGAACGTGTAATTAAGATCGACAATGTTTCATTCTCTTGCTCCTCTGGCGTTTCATTTTTTACGTGTCGTTGTACTTTTTCCGAAAATCGATTGCAAGGTATTTTCATTTGCAAACGAGCGTAATCAAAACTGATTTATCTTCGGTATTATTGTACTTATCTTTAATTCCGTAATTATAGATATTTTTGCTCAAGAGAAGACTCGCTTTAACGATGCGTTGACCATCTTTCGTTCGACTCGTTAAAGATTTGCCTTTACTTTACTTTTACTCGTCGCTGTTTGATAAATCTTCGAAATTGTTCGAACGTGTCGGATAATGGTTTGTCGTAATATGTAAACAAGTGTAATAATCGATGGAGCTTCCTATCACGACAATAGCGTATTCGATAATTTGTTGCGTATTCCAATCAAGTAGAAGCGATCGAGTTGAATCGAGGTGTTCCAACTGCATTCTACCTGATTGGACTAACTTTGATCGTGTTTAAGTAATTCTATTGACGTTTCGCTTTGTCCGTTGAATTTTGATTGTCGAGTAATTGGTCAGACAATTCAGTCCTTTCTACCACCGTCAGTTATATCTACGTTTACGTCCGTCTAATCGATTCTTTCGCTATTTTCCAAGATTTTGCAACTTCTCGAGGTTTCTTCTTAAGATATTAGGTGGTCCGGAAAGTTTCTTTCCTTTCATTAGGAAACAACGGATGCACAACGATTTGTCCTTTTATACTATTTTATCGAATTACGTATGATCCATTTTCTTCTATCAAGATAAAGATCACAACGTTCGACAGATTAGATTCTACGTTTGTAGAAAGATGCATTGTTGTAAAAGACGCGTCCGCAAAAGAAAGACACTTTTCCGACAACCTAATATGATCTGCAGGTTTATCGTATTCCGTCTTTGTAATTATACGTTGCGTCTAGTTGCAGCGACAATGTCTGATCGTAACATCGCAAGATGTCCTGTAGGTTTTAACCAACAAACTTCTGCTTCTCTCGATGATTGCCATATGTCGAAGTTTGAGACCCTCTTTCGCAACATTCCCCGTACAACGATCATTGCAGAAACAGAGAAGGAATACAGCGGCCACAAAAAGCATCCCTGCTTATTACAGTTGTACTTATCACAGCGTTTATATGCTAATTACTTATATGCTGAATTCCAAGTATATCAAGTTTCGTGTTATTCGATGATTCTCGTTACTTTGCCCACTTTCCTCCGGCGACAACGTTTTCACGCTGCCAAAGCGAAACGCGGCAGCCGATAGAAGGACGCTTCCTTGGAAAATAACGTCGCGTACAGATACTTTTTTCAATGCCTGTCGGATTCCAGACGACAGAACCGCACGGTCGAAGAAGTCCGACGGTCGTTCTTTTCTTTGCATCGTCGAGGCATTAATTGCCGGAATTCGTTTAGCGCGCTTCCCTCGTTTTTGCCTGTGTATGTATCGAGAACCGTTTGGCCGCACGAGTCTCGAGTAATTGGCGAGTAATTGAAACGCACGGGCTGCCGGTTTGGCTGGCAGACTTTATTAAACTCGAGCGGCAATGAAAGTTTACGCACGGCGTTATTCTTTTTAAACGACCGGCAGAGAAAGTTCTGCCGTTCGCGAGAACGGCCCTGCTATACGCGGCCGCGATAAAACGTACGCTGGTTACGAGACAGCGAAGAGCTATCGCAACGATGCGGAAGCCAAGGAAGCCGACGTGTCGCGGTACAAAGCGGCCTCGCTTAAACCGTGCTGTCCGACGACCGCAATGAGTTCCGTATTTCAATTTAATGCGCGTCGCATTAATGCTTACGCAAATATCGCGTATGCTTTACAATATGCATACAGCGCGTTGTATACGATGTTTCTTCGAGGAGACGCGCCGCTATTTTATGACACGACAGTCATCGGGTTTTCTTTTGTGCGACGCGGATCGCCGGAATTTCGAAGAAATATCGCGCGGCATCGAGATTATGGATTACAGTAAAGAGATTAAGAAGTATGTAGAAGAGGAATAAAGTACAACGACGAGATGTGAAAGATTATGGTAACGTACTATGGCATCCGTTACTTGTAGCAAACTACCTCGCGTCTGAAGTACGGTCTGCTACGTTCTTTCGGTCTTCTTTCCACGCAATTACATTTTTCTAGCGTCGAAAAGTATCCGTAGTTTGGATAGAATACGCAAGAGGTCTCGTCGCCGATACACGATTTCTCCTTTTAATCGTACGTTAAACATCTTCTTGAAATATCACAAATTCTTCTTATTCGCTAAAACGAGGCCAAGATTGGTCACAATGAATTTTATTCTCAACGAGTATTCGTAACATCCAGTGGCTACACAGCTACGTGTACGTTATATTCTGTAGAAAGATACAGACTATTTGTTAAAACATCCGACTACGAAGAGTACGTTAGAATCGCGTTCAACCAAGTTTTTCTATTTAAAGTCGTATGTCGTATTCCATTTAAAGTCGCATGATAATGTCTCGCTATTTAGATCGTGCGTGTCAAATATGTACGTATCTTAAACGTATATCAAAATTCACATCTCAGGTATCGTATCTATATTCTATAGAGTGTCTCGAAGGAATTACCTCGAACAAAGTAATAAATATTATAAATAATATAATAAAATATAAATAGTAATATAAATAATACAATAGATATTGATAAATATTATAAACGATATCATAGATAAATGTAAATTTGCTTCTCGCCGAATCACGAGCGTTTCCTTGCTTCGCAAAATTTTTTCTTTCCATATACCTATGCCGGAGAAAAGTCTACAAGAGTCTGCTCGATACAAATCGCGCCTATCTTCGCGGAAGTTTTCCAAACAGCGAGTTAATTAGGAGAAAGATTCTCACGTATAATTTCTATTGGTTATTCAGGCGGAAACGTGCAACGAGATACGCGAACGTTCCGGCAGAGCGTTAGATTTGTCGGAGAGCATCCGCTGGAAATTGCGCCGCTGTTTGCAACCAAAATATGTATATTGGAGCGGGTGGTTCGCGATTTTATTCCCAGACGGCGAATAGAAGAAAATCCGAGGAACAGAATGAGCGGCGACTTCGTTAGCGTTCAATTTCGAAGTCATCGTCGTAATTGCGCCTCGCGGCCGCCATCAAATTAACGCTTTTTATTCCGGCAAACGTAAAACGCGTCTTGCAGAGAATTTTAATGGTAAGGAACGTCGAGGCAGTAAAAGGGACTTGATGGTCGATGAAATTTATCCACATTGTAGTATTTTTCGTCTTGATTACTATCGCAAAGCGCGCAATTGTAAACGAAAGCGTCCGATCGTTTCTACTTTCGTGTTTCGAGAGAAGTAATCGTTTCGACAAAAGTTTACCTTAGACCAGAGAGCAGCGTGGGAATATCGACGATGATTACCGTTTATTATCGTTATCAGTTATTCGTTATTATTTTGTTACGAGCTCAATGAATAATTCGTTGGATGTGATCAAATGAAATTCGAAGAAACGCGAGTTGATGTTTCGATATTTCGCATTGTGCGCATCGACGATCGCTTGTTCGCTGTTTAATAATTTACTCGATACGAAGCGAATGAAACGTCCATAAAGCCGTGCGCGAAGATTTTTAATACTTTTACGCGAAAGATGGTCGAAAGCGATTCGTTTGAAAACTTTTCGCGAACGTGGAAACTGGCGAGAACGAGAGACGATAAAGCAGTTTGATCTTAGGAACTCGCTCGAACGCTTATCGAAGATCGAAACTTTATTAGCTGCTCGTTTGTTACATTATCAGTTTCGTCGCGACAACGAAGCAAATTAGCGATTGTTCGTGCAAAATTTGGTTTACGCGATGATCTCGTTTGACGCGGTCGTGCACAAAAAGTCCTTCGTTCCCCATTGAATCCTCTTTCGACTAATGAGCGTTTCATCCGTTCATCGGATTTCGCGTGACAAATGGTCGTCACCTTCGCGAGCGCAAACTTGCTTCATTAAAACGGCTGCATTAATTTGTCACAGATTCGCGCGCTTCAATCTCTCGAATTTCTCTGTAGCGTCAAATTTTCCCACGTTTTACGCCAAGTTTGTATATTAAATTTGTTTCGAGGCAAGATTCACTTTGCTTCTTTTAACGGATGCATCTTATCGAAAAAATTAGCATTGAATAGTCAGGAAAAGCTGTAGCATAAGCCATGCCGGGCTTATGAGATTATTATCGGTCGGATCTCTTTTCAATTGTATCGTAAATTAAGTTGGAATGGATTTTCTCGTCAGAACAAACCAATTTTGTGCTCGAACCGGTAGAAAGAAAAGTACAGACGGAAAGTTTTAACCCTTAACAAAGAAGGCTGTTCGCCTTAAGGGAAGTAAGAAGTTTCCATCCGACGAATGCAATCTACGGAATAAATGACTTTAAGTTTACAAATTTCTCGCTTCTTCGATCCCGAATCTACGCAGCAAATTTGCCTCCCAGAAACTTCTGACTTGTCAAAATGAACTCATCTTACATCTGACGTAAGAGCAGGACAAATTTTTATGGAGAAATTGAAAAACTTTCGGGGAAGAATAATTTCCATTAAAAGGAAAAGAAAATCTTTTTGTAATAAAAAATTTTCCACTAAATCCTGCAACCAGTACAAGCAAGACAGAAAATATTAGACAAACGGAAGCCGTCGAAAGATTGCTGAAAATATCTAACGAAATTAACGAAATGCTAATGTGCCGGCTTTCAAAATTGTCTCAAACTACGCCAGAGGAAAATTAATGCTCGCGATTGATTCGTTAAAACGGAACAAATCATCGTGAAATTAAAATCAACTTCGTGGAGTCGTAAATTCAGCTTCTCATCACTGTCGATATACATCGTTGGTAAGAACAAGAACGTTTTTAGATTTTTGTCTATTTTTGACTTCTATCGCAGTAGCCGAAAGTCCGACACTGTTTCCTTTATATTTAGTACTTGCATTTTAACTCGTTAATAGAGCTTGCAGACATTTACATACAGTAGAAATTAACGTATCAAAACTTGTGGGGAGACAGGAAGTTTATGCGATTGGAGCTCATCGATTCCTTGCACTATTATTTTTCCTTCGCACAAAAGATGCTCGCGTTCGGGTAAGTGAACTCAACACTAAACTTTACCATATTTAAACGTCATCGTATCGCTCGCTAATCTATGACTTTCCATAAAATATGCAAACGATATATTCTTCGGTATCTGTTTCTAGTTTGCTTCTTTTTCTAAGAAATATTTCTAGTCTGTCCTGCCTATCGCGAGCGGTCGATACGTATACAATGAAGTGTCGGTAGGTTTAGCGTTAATCAGGAAGAGTCGAGTCAATCGTTGAGCATAAACTAAAATTTTGTTCCTTTAAAGGAAACTCAAATAAACGGAGTACGACGTTCGTTCCTATTCGCATTCGCAGAAGATGGCGACGAAATTCAACTAGAGTAGAACTATAAAACGTAGCTTATATATCCACCGAAGTGTTCCGTAAGAAGTCTAGAACTGAATCTTCGATTCGTCAGAGGAATCCATCGACGTCCATCCATTCATTTTCTCTTTAAATGTCGCGGCCTACTTTCCACCGGCTTACCGATCGTCCCGCTACCAAGTGAAACGATCGTGGTGCAGATCGTTAGCTCGAGAGATCGAGCTATTGACCCGCGAGCCGAACAGGCGATCAGCTGGCGCAGGAGCTGACGCAGGTAACTCGGTTTACCTGCGTTCAGGCATTTTCAAAATCTCTTTAGCCGTTGCTGCCCACTCTCCGCGTCGATTGGCCCGTTGCCCGAGTTGACTGACTTTTCGGCGCCGACCGGTGACGCCCTGGAAAAGGTAAATCCTGGCTTCAGGTGAGCAAACAGGTGCATTCGACCAGGGGATCAGGTTACGCGAGAGATCGGCTAGGTTGCGTTGTGTTTCGAACCGGTTCTACGCTTGCCGGAATCTCAGGTGCACCATAGGTACCTTATACTCGATCGCACGGCTGGGCATTCCAAGTGTAGCGGAATAGACCGTTCGATTAGATGCAGCCTTCGCGTCTGCAGACTTGAAAATGTATACGGTGGTGGATAGAGGGATGGCTTAAAATCGATACGCCATGAATTTTGCTAACTATTGTACCAAAACTATTTTATTTTATTCGTCGTCGTCGTCGTTTTTAACTGGCATCCGTTCGTTGATAGGTCACTGGCGCATGCTAAAAATTTTCGAAGAGAAATTAACTGCGAATTTATTAAGGCCACCGGATATAGTCGATTGTTCGATACCTCGCGAATAGTGCGGTTAGCGTCGTTTAAGGCTCAAAGGGCCATCCAACCGTAATTGATCGAGATTAAATGGAATCTGATGAACGAGACTGATGGAGTAAACCGATTGCGAGGCTCTTGGACGTAGTTGCTTTATAATTCCGGAGATTATTCGTATCTCGGGATCATCGTTGTGAAATTTTTGACTTGTAAATTCGTGGACAAAATGTGACAGGTAAATGAACTTCAACTTTAGTTGCTTGATGATTTATGGTGTTACGATCCTTATACGCAGTCTTGCTTGCCGAACTCGACTGGCTCCATCGTCGACTAGAAATTCCCTGTCGTTATCGGAAATTAATTTCTCCATTCGGATAGCTGAGAATTTATTCATCTTCGCACCGTTAGTCGAAAGGGAAAACAGCAGCTGAATTTTATGCGAAGCGTAGGTCGAAGATCGTTTCCTAGAAAAATATCCGATTATTCGTAGATTTCGAAATTTTGGAACACGATTCGCAGATTATCCGTTAAAACGGAAGTACGATAATTATATATATATATATATATATATCGCGGTACTCCCTGGAAAATAGCTTTGTTGCAAGTAAAATTACACCGGCGCCTAATAAATTATACATTCTGGAATTTTATCCCAGATTTATGACTTCTTTTGTCCATTATAATACTCCATAATCGCTATTACCATGGTAGTACAGAAGAATTTATGCACGATACCATGCAACGTATTCTGTGTTACTTCTTTTCGCGTAATTTATAAGGCTACGGACACTTTTGTATCGCTGATTATGATATTCATAACGAAGTCTTTTAACGGAGTGCAAATCTGCATGAGAAAGAAATCGAGGGAGAAATCTCGAAACTAATTCGTAGAAAATATATTGGCGCGTTATTCGGCGATATTTTCACCGTGGTACGCTGTCGCATAGGAAAGGAGAAGGAGGAACGCGATATGCGAAAGACGAAGGCGAAAACCGCGATTCGAGTGGGAATCGCCGGTCCGACAGGAGAAAAGTAATAGCAACGCTCGCAATCCTCCTTCTCGCTTGTTGTCCTGATATTGAACACCTGTTCGCGCACCTGAATCACCTGGAACGTGAATTTATCTGCGCATACGGCCACTCGAGAGTCCTCCTTACGATCTTTACCGCTCTGATAGAAGAACCGTCGTTTTGTTTTAACCCTTTCACACCTATGACGTCCCTTTCTAAGCGAGGCCACTCCGAGCGAGTGGTAGCATGTTCTTTAAATTGAACGAACTGCGTAAATCGTGCTGGCTTTCTCCATTTCTCCGTTCGACAATTAATTTTCGTTTCAGCGATCTATAGGAGCGAAGAATATTCTTTGACGAATGGAAACTCGCGTCTGAGAGAGAAACGTGTCTCGTTATAAATACGCGAAGGCTTGCCTAATTTCTTGCTTCGGCAATTGCCGTATCGAAATATATACAGATGTGGACATCGATATACCGAGATTTTCTGCTATATGCAGAAGCGTTTCTCGCGCGAGGCGGATCATATTTTTTCGCAATTAAATCGAACACGTTGCCTAATCTGGCTGGCTGAAGTAGTTGGGAGGGATTTGGAATTGGAGAGATTTGCTATCAGTTGGCATACGACTCTGCACAGATATTCAAATTACTAGGTTAATGGTCGGTAATAAAATTTGTAAACAGGAAGAAAGAGTATCTTCTTTAGAGTTTAGTTTCTTGATGATTTACGTCGCGACATCAGCTTTCAGCTGGATCGACACCTTCGTTTGCACATTATTCCTATATATGCATATATCGTCCTTATTATCCGTCTTTAAGAATATTCATTGATAACTATGTGTAGTTTCTTTTTTCTTTTTTTTTTTTTTTTTTTTTTTTTTTTTTTTTTTTTTTTTTTTTTTTTTTTTTTTTTTTTTTTTTTTTACCGAAATAATTCGGTGAGATGTGTGACGGATATAAACCGGATTTATATTTTACGAGAAGCTAGATTTAACGAAAGGAATCTACACATTTTATTTTTACACGATTGCAATTTATATTTTAATTCCTAACAGATCGCAAAATCGTATTTAAACGATATCATCGTGTCCATGCGTTTAAATACGATAAAATTTGAGTTTCCAATTACCCTTTACCGCGGTGTAATGAAATCCTATCGCTTGTAATCAATACACGGCCATTTTACGTCAACCTTTAATCAACCTTACATTCCAAATTCAATTTCAATTTCTTAATCGAATATATCAGCCCGAGCTATGAAAATGAATCCAAATATCCTTTTGAAACTAAGCATTTGCTCTTTTTATTTCGATCAAAGTACATCCTTGCAATTAAATCGCGATTCCCTTCAAACTACCTTTCATAATTTCGCCGATTTATAAAATCGACGTATCCATTTACCCGAAATTCTCATCGAGACAAAGGTATTAATAGTTGGAATCGACGAAGAAAAATTTCCCACGATCGAGCGAATTACCAACTCGATCTCAATTTTGCACGATTTTCTTTTATTTCGTTTGAACGTTGCTTCAAAAGCGAAGGTCGCCGTACAGCTGTTTACGATTTTGATGCGCACAGAAATTGCGCCAGATTCATCAGATTGCCCTTCCAATATAATGTACCCGATTTATTTTATGAACTGCACGCTTTTAACGTTCAAATCGTTCGGTCGTTGGTCATCAATTCAGGTATATCAGCCGATCCCGGATGCCAGGAGAGCAGCAAGTGGAAGATGTACAGGTAGAACGTCGAATGCGTTCCACCTGAGGCGAGTGCAGCGTGCAACGTGTCTTAGTGCACTCGACGCTGTGAATATCGTTGTAGTGCATCTCGGACTAGGGCAGTATGTATACCTCGGTCATTCGTCGTTCTGGTTTTGTCATTTGCGTAGTCCGAGACGCAGCGAAATCGAACGGAGGGCATAGCATCGACTTATTGGAAATAATTAAAGGAAGCTTTTCAAAGACGGAAAAGGTAGAAACTTATTTTTTATCCGAGATTTCTCACCTTTACGTTAAGTCATTTTATCTTCGATTCTTGACACTTCCAATACTCCGTATGTATTTAACATTTAGCTTTTTCAAAGATTTTTTTTTTTTTTTTTTTTAATAAATACCGATAAAGCTTCTCCTTTTCGGAGTTCGCATAGATTATTTCTTCGATCTCGAATGAAATGGCTCTGGCACATCGTGTTTAATTTGGAGAGAATGGAGGTTTGGTTTACTTAAATATCATTTGCTTAATTAGGTTTAATTAATTAGGTTCGACCAGATTAAAGATACGTTTCGCTTATAACTTTGTAATACACGCTTCGGTAGGTAGAACGGACTTGGAAGAATTCCTCAGATCGAAATACACCATTGGTTGCTGTGTGTTTTATGATGGTAATTAAATTCTTCCTTTTATCTGTTTTTTGTCGCATAATACAATATTTACGTCCCGAGCTCGGTATTTAAATAGCGGAACGGCCTGATATTTATGTCTGCTGCATTCAATTCCCGTATCTCGTTTGGGAAGGTCCTGATAAAAAAGTTGAGTAATAAAGATGATTCACCATCTTTTTTCGTGCAAACGAAGCTAAATCTAAAATGCTAGAGTTTGCAATAATATCTTTGTGATACCTTTATAATAATACCCTTTGGCTTCAGAAAATAACACTCTGTAGAAAAACAATATTATTACAATATTAATACGATACCTTACTACGCTTTTAATACGATACGTACGATCGCATTTACAAGCTTAATTAAACGTTAGAAAATAGGAGAGTAAACGCCCGCTTACATCGGAGCACAAGCAATTTATCAAGCATAAGAATTGCCAAATAACGCTATACACGTGTAATACTTGAAGAAATAGCGGATTATGTCTCAACGTACGTTATTAAGCGTCTAACGTGACGCAGAAGAATAACGATTCTACTGGCCGTCAATTAATTTTCTCTTGCGCGTCAATCGTATTATTCCTTCTCTCTGTTTGGAATAACGTTGTAATCAGTCAGGTGGTAATTCTAATTCCACGAGACTGCAATACCTACAACGTTCTTTCTTATCATCCCATATATTACATCACGGAATTACACGTAAAGTTTCATACTATTTTCAATGATATATATACAAGGTGGTTGGTAACTGGTGGTACAAGCGGAAAGGGGATGATTCTACGCGAAAAAAGAAGTGGAAAATATAGAATAAAAATTTGTCGTTCGAGGCTTTGTTTTCGAGAAAATCGACTTTGAATTTTCGCTCGGTACGCGTGCACTTTATCGCGTCTCGTTACAACGGATCTCGCTGTAACATCATCGTCTCGATCGACGTTACGTTGATAAACACTTGCAATGTGTTACTATCCGACTGTTTTATTCTATATTCTCGACTTCTTTCTCGCGTAGAATCACCTCCTTTCCGCTTGTACCCCCAGTTTCAAACCACCCTGTATATGAGAGTACATTGGAAACAGCTCTCTNTACATATCTTGTAATTTATTTTACATAGCCTGTTTCACTCTAGACTTGCTTTAATAATAGTTCGATAATAATTCTTTCATTAACATTCGCTATTACAATATTCCACGCGATCGTTAACGAAGCTGTCGAAAAATAATCTTGTAACAGTACGAATGCTTATCCAGAGGAAGCAGAAATTCCGTTACGAAAGTTACATCGAACGCGTGAACGTCGTAAACGAGGATACGGGTAGCAGAAGCGGCGAGGAAGTCGTTCAAACCCCATCGCCAGATACGTACGCATGCCCGTAACGTTTTCCTCGAAATTACATTGCGCTCGCGTAGCCACGTTAACAGCTCGTCGTTTAAGGATTCTCGTATCAATTCAAACAGCAGTAGTTTCACGGTTCGAAAATAATACTCGTCGAAAAAATGGACGACACACGTGTGACTAAACTTAAATGCGCGCTCGCGTCCAACACGGTTTGCGAAGGTCCGAGAAATTTGCATTCGCCCCATTTTCATAGGACGAGAAAATGGCGAATCTGGTTCGTTAATCCAGAAATAAATAGCCAGATAGCTGCGACATTTGCTCGCAACTCTCGCCAACGTTCCAGCGTCCCAAGATCCTCGGTTTCATGGCATTTCGCTAAGGGTCGGCCGGTTGATAAAACGCAACTATCAGCCCGACTCGAGGCTAGAATTAACAGAATCGTGCGAGAACTTTGTTCGCACCTTCGTTCTCCTGCTCGCGTTTCTTGTCATCGCGTTCGTCGATTTTAAAAGTCTCGCACACGAGAGCATTTGCTTGCAGCGTTTGAATACGTCTATAGAATAGGACGTGCGACGATCCACTCGTGCGAACAAATATCCCTGGTCGTTGGTTCGTTAAATAATACCTACGCTAGTTATTGATTTTCTGTCAATGAACGCGTCCTCGTTCGTGTATCGACGAGTGTGATAGAAACAGAAGCTTTAACAGCTTGCCGCGTTCTCCATGTCTATCATCTTTTCGTTCTTCCTCGTCGGTGTTTTTGGTTTCGTTACTCTGCGCCGATGCTTTTGTATTTACCTCTCTGTTGTAGGCTGTCGGATAAGTGACACAATCTTTTCTATGTGTTACTTGACAGAGAGCTGGGCTCTTCGGGGAAAACAAATTGCGAGAAGAAGGTATCGCGTGTTAAGTAATACTTTAACTAAGATTTATTTACGTAGAAAAGCCCTGCCTTTCCGTAATTTATTTTTTCGAACGTAACGCAATTTATTTCGGATAAATTGTATCGTATAAATTATTCGAGCGTTAAATACGACATGGAAGCTGTCAGATACGATGTGCACGGAAGTAAAAATCTGTGCTGCTGTGCTCGCAGGACCACACGCTGCTTTAATCACCACACGCTGCTTTAATCACCACACGCGTTTGTAATTTTAGGACAGAAGGTTCTCCTTATTCGCCGTATCCCAGCTATGGATTATCATCTTTTACGTGACTCGTGAAACAATATCGAGCAAGAGCGCCTTTAAATAATCCCCGGAATATTCTTTCGGAACTAAAGCTGGTTATTTGAAATACTCCATACTAGGATACTATCGCGTTTTAATGTCTACGTAAATATATCTATTTCTCTGTAATATTCGACGACTAACGACGTATCGAATATCCAGTAGATACACGCGCTATCGTCGATTTGAACAATACGACGATGAAAAAAAGAATGGATATTAATCTTGCGAAGAATAGCTACGTATTTTGAAAAATCGCAGAAGCAAATAGGAGATTAGTGGCAGCACGAGGAATAAATCTTGCACGGTACTGGCCGAAACAGATACGCGTAAATCAATGCTTCGCGCCAGCCAACAGCAAACACCTAAGCATCAAAGCGCTCTCCGCCATTATTTCGCTCGCAGTGCAAATTCGTCTCTCAAAGTTTACAAGCCAAACTTGCTCGCCACCTAAATTACCTACATACACCTCGGCATGTACCGCGTGTCACACCCATACGCGAGCGCTCGGTGTACACAGGATTGGCGAGTAAGAAAGCAAAATGCCAGGTAACACACACACACGGTCGACGTCCAGCGATTTGTTGTTAACCTGTTACCTTCTCGTGCGGTTTACCCCTACCATGAACGTGGATCGTTCGGAATAACCGACAAGAGGAGAACGAAGGAAGGAAGGGGTACAGGAGAAAAGAAAGAGTGGGGACGGGAAGCTGTGACCTTACACCTTCGCCACACGTGGAACATCCTTCCGTGGCTGCTACCCTGTTCGCCCACGCTCGTGTAATTCACCTGAAAAGGAAATCCGACGTTTCTTTACCTGCTCGCGCGCACCACCGCCTCCTCGTGTCTTTGTCACGCTCTCGTCTCGCGCAACACGTTCCGCAGAACATCCGCGTTCTCTGCTTCAACCCGTTGGCTCGTCTGATCGCCTGGTCTTCCTGACTCGTGGAAATCATCCAGACATTGCGTCTTCACGGTCGAGTACCGGTATACTCGGCCAACTTTCCCGTCACCCAACGCATAATCATTCCGCTCTAATGCGCTCGTTCGGGTAGTAGGTTCGCCCGACGAGACGGTTGGCGAAACGTTACTTGGCTATGCGAAGGCTTGCAAGTAGCAGAGCTGTGAAACGAGTTATGTATGCATATACGTGTAGGTATCGATTGGACGTTTCGTTGCTGGGAATGACGGACGTTATTGGCTAATAAGCTCGCTTGCATTACGCGGCGCCGATTGGGGTTGGGTTTGCCGAGGATCGGCTTGTTCAGAGGGAGAGAAGCTCCGCGAGGAGAAGAGTCACGCATAGACAGTTATGAATTTTTACGGGCTCTATTTGGGTAGGTTTTTGGATGTTTCGGATGGAATGCTTGACGTTTGTCGATCCAGAGTGTGCGAGAATAGCGTCAGTGTACCGCGAGAGTTGAAATGTGCTATGAAAATGCTATGAAAAATGTAAACGCGCCAAGAGATACTCGAATTAAGGTACCTGGTATTCAAAGGACGAAACACATTTGCCATATTAGAGTAACTACGAGACGTCGAGTTTACCGAGTTCGAACAAAGATCGTATGTTACGTCCTTCGTCTAATTTTAATCACCTATAGACACAGGACACATATCACAGGACGATGGGAATCGCTAGGCATTCGCGAATCACGATGAAGCATGGTGCACACACATGTGCTCCGAGGCACTTTGTAATTTGGATAACGACATGGGAGGGGAAATGTGGAAGGAGAAGGTACGGACCGAACCTTTGAAGGCAAAGGTGGGAGGTGTGGGCGTTGGGCCAGGTAAAAGGCTGCACCTCTGATTCCCAGGCGAACAGCAGATCGAGGAATCGGCTCGAATGCAGGCGCAGGTTGCACCGTTGCATCGATACCGAGAACAGTCGTGTGCAACGTAGCTCTTCGACCAACGCTGTTCATCATCCCTCGCGCTTATCGATAGAAACTCTGCACTGGATGGTGCATCTCGATAAACGATATTCATGGACCCAGATCTCTCATATTTTAGCCATCGAACTTCACGTATCTCGGTCGTTAGTTCACGCGATAGTTGATTAGGCCTGGACTACGTAACTGTCGAGTTTCTCTTTGCGTATTTCGCCTATTGCCACGTTGCAGCTGTTTCTTCGACATTCTTTGAGAAGGATTCTGGATCGTTGCTTTTTTACAGCGACCGTCGGTTGGTTGGAAGAGACGAAAATTGACTGTTCTTTCGAGAAATGAAATTTAGGACGAATGGAAAATTAAGAGATCGAGTCATTTACATGTGTAGCGTATTAGGATTGGCTCTATCTTTCGTGTACCTTTGCCGCGTGTTATTACTGTTGTCGCTCGTGGTATCGATTATTACACGGGATTTGCTTCTTCTTATTATAGAAACGATTTCCTTGTTATCATAGAAACGAGATTTCTTATTAAAACGATCGACTTCATTTTCGTCTGTCACAACTGTAAGTACGTATCTCGATGGGTAAGGTGTTTGGTCTTTATCTCTCTATGGCTTTATCTCACAGAGAATCGCGACAGTTTGGCTAGAAGAAATCGTTATTAAAGACGACGTTCCGTGCAAGATTATCAGAAACTTCTCCGTTAAGCAGCAGAAGATAATTCAAAAGAGGAAAGACCGCGCCTCTTACTTTAACGGACAGGTACTAATTCTACGAAAACAGGTCGCGTTTAAATCCCGCGAAAGTTTCGTCGCAATCCTGCGGCTTCTCTCAATTTCAAACACCACAATGCCGTACCAAATTCCATACACCTCCTATCCATCACGGTCACTGAATTTCAATGACGACACTATTTTCCCTACAACCGAAGCTACTGCTAATTTTCCTGGCCCTCGCTACGCCAAACAATTGGCGTTGTTCTGCTTGTACAGCGAGGGTAGTCATCCGGCATCGATTAATATTCATCCGTGGTCGCGCTTCCCGGCGGACGCCTGCGTAATAGTCTCGAAAGGTTCTGCCTTGATGTCGGAAGCTCTCACGCAGGTGCAAAACGCAGCACGTTGCCACGATCGAGGTGCGCAGAGTTGCTGGTTATTGGACTCGTGTTAACCGGCGAGCAGAAACGCGTCGAAGCTCTGCGGACACGAAACAGACGCGAACCGCGCCATTCCTCCTTCCTGCCGTCATTCCCCTTGCCATGGACGCGCGCGATCCTACGGTCCAGCCTGCGGACGAATCGGGCCGTTGATCCTGCTGGTCGCCAATTAATTATCATCCGGAAAGGTGAATTGGTGGAGATCGACGACCAAGGCACCATCAGTATCCGCAGGTGTTCGTAACTTCGCCTTCCTGCGACCTTCTTCCGGCATCGTTGTTCGTCTTCGCGGTATCTTCCGCCGATGGATCGGACGAGTAAAGTTTCCGAGGAGGAGTGCTCGTGTCTGATCCTTGTCGGCTGTATTCTTCGGATTTGGTGGAGCGACTGCGATAGCGGATTCGGAGGTCGCGCGATGTTTGGCGGAAGAAACTTGGCGTTTCGTTTTCTCCGCTCTGGTATTTCCTCGTCGGCTGTTTGCGGACGTTGCAGTTAACTTCTTTGGAAACGAGCTTGAATTAAATGAAAATGAAAACGGACTGCGGATTTACCGGCGAAGAGTTAGAACCAATTGCACGTTATTTATCGAGGATTTACTGGGTAAAAGTCGGAACGAATTGTACGTAGATACCAAAGAGCGTGCTATCGATACGATTTAACAGAGTTTGGTAATATTTAAAGCACAACATTTGCGCCGCGAGTGAACCCTGTTTACGACGTTCTTTCTTATTTCAAGCGTGCTGTGTCACTTAAACTTTCGTTAATTCGGTTTTCGGAAATACGGTGTAAAATCAATTAACGAAATTCCGCTGGCTGAGATTTCCATATGGCTTTTGTAAATCGCTCGACGTATGTCGAATGTATATCGAAACGACGTGTGTGTATAACGCGAGTTGTATTCTCCAGAGGCTAAGCACGGTCTTTGTTATTGGAAAATTTATCGCTGCTTCGGTGTAGAGTTTCCCTAGCACGGATTACGTCAATCAGATTGTCGTTTAACCGTTGCAACGTTTCCTTTCGTTCGTCTCGCGATGACGGAACGAGGTTGCGGTAGCGTGCAACACTCGACGCATAAGAGGATATCATGAGAACGAGAAAGCGATCCCCGTTGAGAAAAAAACCTGACATTCCACGAGCCCTCGCAACGTTCTCTCTGCATAGTCTGCGATTATCCCGTGGAACGTTAAACAACGTTGCACAAAATATCTACGGATGATTTTCACCCGAACGAGACCTCTACGTTTCTGGCTAACTGCTATAAATATGTGCCAAACGGTTATGATTTTTATCGAATTACGGATTTGGCAGTGACTAATCGTTTTATTTGGGTAACGTTCTCCACGCGTAAAGGAACACGAGAGAATCGAACGTTCACGCAAATTTTACCTTTCGCATAAAAATCTTCAAAAGGCGGAAGATTTACAACGAAAATTCCTACTTTTCGTTTCATTGAATTCTGTATTTGCTATATTTAACTCTTGCGTGTAAAAGTTCGCAGAAAAGGGACGACGTAAGACTGAAAGGTCTAAACAGAAGCGAAGTCTGTACTTAGAAAAGTGACTAATGACGGTGCGCTTGAATTTAGAATAGATAGTTACGCCCATGTTGCGAGAGGTTTTTTTTTTAGAACTTTCCAGACGAATTTCTATAAAATAAACGGACTCTGTGCTTAAATTGAATATTCCCGGATGACTCGTCATAGCGTAACACAGCGTATAACCGTACATCGCAAATAGGCGAACGAAAGCAAGCCGAAACCGTAAAACAGAAACAGCGTTTTCCATCGGATTTCGCTCTGCACGCACCGCGGGATCGAAGTGAACGTGACCTCGTAACTCAGAGCAGATTTAATCGCAGCGGACTTAAGTGCATGGATCTCGTACATCTTAAAGCCGAGATCTAGTTACGAACACGTAACGACGTGGCAAAAACCGCTCTCCTACTCTTGTTCAATTTCCAATCACGCGTTTCATCGATCAAATACGGCAAAAGCTTCCCTACTCCGTTACCTCCTAACCGTGAGATTTAATTAAATTCCGCAAGCTTGCAGGTTAATTGTAATCCCGACTAATGTACGCACGGTCTGCTTATGCTTACCATAAAGCTGCCCCTAGAGAAATCCGGGTCCAGGTGAGCCCCGGGGCAGGTGTATCGATCAGTCGGTTAATTAAATGCCTGGTAGGGGTTGTCCCTGTGGTTGCTCCAGGAACCGGCTGATACCCTGTTATCTTCGACTGGTCGCTTGTCCCCGCGGTGGAAACCGCGAACCTAAAACTCTTCGGATGAGAGCGGAATCGGTGTATTTTCATCGATCAACAGGTGGCTTTTAAGTCCGACACTCGTACGGCCATCGTTCCTAACGAAGGATGATCTTTCCGAGCTCGTGTTCCCCAACGTTTTCGAGAACCCGAGCTTTTTTCCCTCGTTGAATCTCTGTCTCGATGCTTCGTGGAGAATCGCCGCGGTTTCTTGGGTTTCCACCTTCCGACCTGGCTGCCTTTTCGCCGTTTCTGCGGTTCGCACCTTTATTCTTATTCCTTTTGCAGATATATCCGGAGATAATTACGGTGGCTGCTCTTTGACGAATTCAGTGCGAAGTTAGGAATCGTACGACGTAAGATCGTGTTGTAATATAATTTTATAGCATGTCGTAACGTAATACAATTATCGCGAACGCAAAACATGCCATTCGCGTATCTCTCGAAACGTACCGGCAAGGAGGATGTAAAATATATAGACGATCTAAGAAATCTGACTTGACGGATGCTATCGTTGATACCTTAACGCGCATGTTAAAGGAAACTAGAACTTGCGTTATCCCACTGAGAACACCGCGTCGCGGTATATAATCGTTAAACGCGTTTCGATTCTTACAAGAACGCGGCGTCGTACTTGGATGTTACTCCGCGTGATTCTATATTTAATAAGCGTAATAATTAATATAAACAAACTATCAATTCGAATACCTATTTGAAACACCATGGATACGCTGAATCACGATAGAGAGATTAACAGACTCTCCTCGAGAACGTTTCTATCCGAACCACTCGGCTCAAACTGTTCTCGCGTTTCTATTCAGTCGGAAACAATTACCCGTATTAACCGAAACTGGGAAAGTATTACGAGAAACTCTTGAATGAACGTGAACTTCTCCGCGCGATACTTAATCGTTACGACATAAGATCCAGCAACGTTTTCGCAGTGGAATTACGCGAGACGTAATCCGTTTATGCAAGCCGAGAGTTTTTACGAATGGAAAACAGTTGCGCCGGCTGAGTTTCTACGCTGGCGTCGCGTAAAGGAAAACTTGATTCTCGTTGTGGAAGAGCGGTTAATTGTTTCGAGGTATGCCTCGCATGAAAACCACGCTGCGGTATAATTGTTTCCGCGCACGTCTCGTACGGAAGCGTCCGTAGTTTGCTCGTTGCGAGCCAGTTACCGGCGCAGCTATGTATTCGCCGGTCTCCTTTGCTAATTTACCTTCCGAACTGGCTTCGTTCGTTCGTTCGTTCGCGCCGATTAAAATTTCACAATCCCAGCGAAATTGTCCGTACGCAGGATGGATGCGAATTGGGCACGACGAAACGCGGCGTTCGGTTCGCGCCTTCCACGGGAGTTTCAACGGCCGAGGAGAACTTTTCCTTTGTATGCTAATCTCGACACGCTACAAATTTCATTCTCACCGCTCGCAGGCAACGTTAAAAGGTTTGTTTGCTGCCGGCAAATCGTGCAGCGTCGGTCGACGTTCTAACGATTTCTCCGTGCTTCGTCGGACACGCGAGACTCTTTCATTCTTTTGACGATCGCTGTGCGACATCCTCATAACGGCTGAATTATATAATATCCATCCCAACTTTATGTAACAAATTTCAAAGTAATATATAACGAAAAATTGGGGTTAGGTTATAATTATATACATTGCTGCGAGAAAGTCTAAGTGCCGACAGACCGAAAAGGTCGGGAAACTCCAATGAACCAAGCGGCCTATTGATGTATATCGTTGGTCTTTCGGTAAGACAGTTACCAAAAGTTATAAGACGCGATCGGAGACGCGGCGGTGATACCAGAGGACAAAAAGGCACGTACAGGGGATATATAGTTGAGTCGTTAACGGAGAGTCTAGTTGCCGGGAGTTACATAGCGTTGTATCGTCTTTCGATAAACTAATTGCACCGGTTGTAAATTAAAACCATAAATAAATAGAAGGAACAACGATTGCTGGAGATCGGACTAGTCTTTCTTTTCCTTTTACTCTTGCGTGTGCGTGCGTGAGTCACGAAAATTACGCGACAGCACGTTGATCCTCCACGATCGAACTTTTATTTGGTTACGAGGAAGTTTCGGTCGTGCGATCTTCGGCTCGTCCGCATTCTCTTGTGCAACGATTTGCCAAAACTAGTTAGCGTAGTAATAGTAGCGAATCGACTAGCTGGAAGTTACAGGCTATAGACTTCTCCTTTGTAATCTTGTAATTTTACGTCTCAGTGGGATAGTCGGGCGATCTGGCAGTTTCTACAATTTCGTTTATTTCATTATTGTTTCGTAATTTTCTTCCACTACTTTGTAATCTTGTTACGGGAGAATTTATTAGCATCGGTAACTCTTGTATCGCGTCTTCTAACGATGTTAGTCGAATCGTTCGAAAGGTCCTTGGAGTCTAGAAATCGATAATTGATACGAATGTTTCCGGTATTAACACGATTATATGGCGATAAATTACCGTGCATGTAAGAAAGTTACCGGATGACGAGTAAATAGAATAGAAGATTAAGCAAATATAGGCACAAGTGTGTGAAATCGCGTAATTTTATACAGAGTCGACTCGGTGTTTATCGCAAGATGCGTTTAGAGATCGACGTAGCGGAACGGAAATAGAAGAATCAGGCGCTTCAACGTTTTTCAGTCGATACATTGTTCTCTGTCATAACTTGTAAAAGGAACTAGATCGATAGACGATTTGCACGCGTGCATAATAATGTTATCAATCTATTTCAAAATGGACTTAATTAAAACGAACGAACGTTCCTGCTCAACGAATTGATCGAGTTGATCGATATTACCGATCAACCTACTCTTCCGTTTCTCTCAGAAATTAATAGCAATCGTTGCTCGTACATCGAAATCTTCTTTTCGTCGTTTTCCTTAAAACCAACCAGCCATCGTATCGTTTCGTTTCGTAAATGTACCGATCGCTCGACAATAATTAATAATTAATAATAATTCCTGCTGTCGTATTAACATCGTGCCACTATTTCCATAATACGAGCCGATCGTACGCTAGAACAAAATGTATTTACAGCACGATCAAAGTGCGCAGCAGTTCCGGTTAATAAACTCTAAAATTTCCTCGTTAGCTTCGATCAAAGGAGAGATAATGGTTCCTGTTACAAAATTCAAAGCAGTTTTCCATGTGCCCCCGTACCGTACAACTGGCTGCCACTACGATACGACGCGAAGTTAAAGGTGCTATGTCAAGCAGAGACGAACGGCTGGAGACACGACGACGTTTCAAATTTGATTCGAATCGATTCGACACGACTGTGCGCGTGGTAGTTTTACTTCATCGGCTTGCCTTCTTTCGTAAAATGTTAATAATACGGAACGTGTGGCAGCGAGATGACAAACACGGATTCAATACGCGGAATCGATTGGAAAATGTCGATTGCCCTGCGTCTCGTCGTTTTCACGAGTAATTATTCGTTCGGCTTATTGACAGAAGCGGAATAATTGAACGTAATTCGATTAAAGTTCGGCCAGGAGTGGAGGCAATTATCAAAACTTGGACGGGAAGTCATGCGGGCATCGTCGAAACGATCGTCGAAACTTCGGAGCTGTCCGGATATCGTTGGCGCAGGAAAACCGATCGTTCCTGCGATTTCGCGAATCACGATCGATCCTTCTCCTGCAAGATCATTAAACTATTTCTCACACCGAATACCAAGGTAGTCCGATGTCTTTCAGGGAGACGAAAGTTCCTTTCAAATTCCAGTAGCTAATAATAATTGGAGAAGCTAACCGTTTTTCAAATTTGTATCGTTCGACTTATGGATGAACGGAGGTTAATTAACGCGCGTTGATGACTCGTGTATCGATATTAATATACAGGGTGGTTTGTAACTGGTGGTACAAGCGGAAAGGGGGTGATTCTACGCGAGGGAGGAAGTCGAAAATATAGAATAAAAAAAATATAGAATAAAAAAGTCGGATAGTAACACATGTCGGAAGTGTTTATCAACATAACAAATTTCTCGGACCTTCGCAAACCGTGTTGGACGCGAGCGCGCATTTAAGTTTAGTCACACGTGTGTCGTCCATTTTTTCGACGAGTATTATTTTCGAACCGTGAAACTACTGCTGTTTGAATTGATACGAGAATCCTTAAACGACGAGCTGTTAACGTGGCTACGCGAGCGCAATGTAATTTCGAGGAAAACGTTACGGGCATGCGTACGTATCTGGCGATGGGGTTTGAACGACTTCCTCGCCGCTTCTGCTACCCGTATCCTCGTTTACGACGTTCACGCGTTCGATGTAACTTTCGTAACGGAATTTCTGCTTCCTCTGGATAAGCATTCGTACTGTTACAAGATTATTTTTCGACAGCTTCGTTAACGATCGCGTGGAATATTGTAATAGCGAATGTTAATGAAAGAATTATTATCGAACTATTATTAAAGCAAGTCTAGAGTGAAACNAGGCTATGTAAAATAAATTACAAGATATGTAAGAGAGCTGTTTCCAATGTACTCTCATATACAGGGTGGTTTGAAACTGGGGGTACAAGCGGAAAGGAGGTGATTCTACGCGAGAAAGAAGTCGAGAATATAGAATAAAACAGTCGGATAGTAACACATTGCAAGTGTTTATCAACGTAACGTCGATCGAGACGATGATCTTACAGCGAGATCCGTTGTAACGAGACGCGATAAAGTGGACGCGTAGCGAGCGAAAATTCAAAGTCGATTTTCTCGAAAACAAAGCCTCGAACGACAAATTGTTATTCTGTATTTTCCACTTCTTTTTTCGCCTAGAATCAGCCCCTTTCCGCTTGTACCACCAGTTACCGACCACCCTGTTTATTTCACGTAAATACAAGATTTTTACCGATGCAAATAAAGTTTCACGCTGAAATTTCTTCTCCCGAAATTTTGATTTTTACCGAGCAAAGTATTAAAAACATTTCCCTGGACGATCGATTGTACAATGCAACAAAGAGTCTCGGTTAACGAGCGTCTCGGAATATCATCAGATCGTTCAAGTAGCCACGGCGAAGAAATTGATAATTTCATGAATAACAATAATCACGAGCATGAACGGTTATATTTGTCTATGATATAGAAAGTATTACAACGCGCGTCGACAGAGGGATAAGTATCGACGGAATTTTCACGATCGCTCTCCACGACCTTTGCTTTCTCGAATCTTCTACAAAACAGGCATCGAAATAGTCGAGAGAAAGACGCGAATTGCCGCGCGATGATAAGTCACTCGCGTGATTCTGGAGAAATTGAAAACGAGGTTTTCAGCCGGCCGAGTGTAGTAGCAGGCGAGGCAGCTTCGTGCGGTCAGTTGCGCTCGACGAACGAAAAGCAGCGATCGTCGCCTGTTTCCTGTCGATGGAACAGACTTCAACCGCAACGTCAGCGGCTGAGAACAAAAATACGCGCGCCGATACGCGCCTATATACACGGACTGTTACCCCGTTTCCCCAGTCACGTTTGAATCTTACCACGTCGGGCAACACTGGGCCGTGTTCGCGGTCTATTTGCGAAGGAAAACAGAAAATGGATAAAATATCGAGGTTGCTCGACCACGTCGAAGCCGTTTCTGCTTCTTTTTACGTTCGCCTCGCCTCGCTGACTTTCGCCTTTCATCCCTCTTTCCATTATCCCATACCTTCATCCCCATGGGCGTCTTAAGTACATGTCGATGCGGCCTCTTTCAGCGGAGCTACTACCGGGCATCTGGAACAAATAAGGAATATCGCCCGGAAAGACGTAGCTGCGAGAGCGAAAAAGATGGGACGACGAGCTAAGGATACCAGCTCCTCGTTCGACTAGATCTTTCGCGTTGATCCTGCTGCCTCCAGACCCTCCATAGCATAGCAATCTCATGCCAGTGTCGCTTGGTAAATAAGGGACCGGGTTGTCCTGTAAATATGTACACGTATTTCTATCGCAGCTTCTTTGTCCCCTGTTTGCTGTAGGTACAACGTGAAGAGGTTTTCATTTATTTTTTCACTTGCTCGCTTCAAAGACACTCCGGGCTACTCGTTTAATCAGTCTTCGCAGACTTCGTACGTCGTCGTAGATGGGTCTTTATCGGAAGAAGAGACTTTGATCCCGTTATTCTTAAATGGCAAATGCACTCTGCTTTTCTGATTACTACGGCGCGATAATTAGTTTAGAAACGACCGAGTTTCCGTGAGAGAAGCGTCAAGTGGCGGTAGATGACGGAACTGTTGAATTATAATTACCGTTTGTGTATGTCAAACAGAATCCTCTTAAGAGCGGGCAATCTAGGTTAAGCAGCGGCAAGACGATCTCGAGGAAAGTCAAGAAACGTTTTTATCAAGAGAAGAAGGTATTTTTGCGAGCGTTCTATCCGGACAATAGCGTAATTTGTTGCTTTCGTAGAAGCAAGAAGCGGGAATACGCAACGAGAAGTAGAAATTCGGAGAAACTGGTAAATACTATGGTTTTCTGGCGTTCTATGGCTAGAGGCAACTCGAGAACTCGAGAACGCTTCTACTCGCTTAGCGCTTTCTTTCTTTTCTTTCGTATTGTTCTCGAATCTTGAACGTAACATAACGTAGTGAATAACAAGAGATCGGCAATTGTGTAAATATCTCTTTTCATGGAAAGAACGATTTAGGGAATAAAATTAAGAGTTAGAACTACGCATGGTCAGAAAATACGTGTTTACATGTACTACGTATAGAGAAACCTGTTGCGGAAACAAGATTGACAAGAGTCGCAAGATCCTTTGAAAACTGAAGAAGGACTTTCCAGAGAATTGTCAGTTGTTCTGACAATTGAGTGAGGACGGTTCGGTTCCGATCTGGATGAAACCTTGGAGTCCCGATTCTTTAAAAGCTAACGCGCAAACGATCGTAAGATTATCGATACGAAGAGTTTGTCTTTAGATGGAAGACGATAATAATAAATTCCGACTGAAGCAAGTCCCTTAGAATTCACGCACATTCCTTGTTATCGTTATTCTCGCCGAAAACGCTCGAACGACCGTTTGATTATTTGCAACGCGCGTTTCCATTCTAAACAGCAGTCTGAAAGGCCACGGTTACCGAACGGAACAAGAGTAACACGTGGTACGAGACAGGAATCGCTTTTCGTTCTTAATCTGGAAGCGAAGCTCTGGTTAACCGGCCGGTGTATAGCCGCACGTAACGATAACACGATTAAAGTAACGAAATACGCGTCGTGGTCGGAATTTCTCATTCGTTTCGCGTTTCTGCGCCGCGCGAGCGTGGCGTTCGTTTCCTTTATCAGCGGAACGCCGCGTCGCTTGCTTTATTGCTTTTCGCGTGCGCGACGCCAGACCACGATAGGACGACAAAGGGGCCACGGGGGTGTGCCAGCGACGATAGCAATAAGAGCGGCGAAGCAATATTAAGACTGGAAACATACTGCGGAAAACGAAGCGACGCAACGTTCAGGTGCTTCATCTCGGTGATTCCGACCAGGGGACGGGTTAAACTTTCATCGTCTTGCGGCTTTATTCTGCCTGCTTTCGTTGCCTCGTGCAACCGTTCTCTTTAATTCTCGCCCGAGTTTGCCAGACGACGAAGCGAAACGACAGACGCTCAGCCCGCTATTAATAACCTCCGGTATCGTTGCTAACCCTGAAAACTTATTTCTGTTTATTCGCGACCTTATAATATCGTCGGATTACCCGTGCCTCTTTCCTTCTTTTTTCTCTCGTTTCCCCTTTTTCCTCGTCTCTTTGGTTCGAAGCCACGATTCCGTCTCACTCAACGACTGGTTGCTCTCCTCGACTTGTCGAGCAGAATTACGGTTATAAAGGAACGTAAGCGAGAGAATAAATCGTCGAGCAGACCTGTGTCAGAAATTTCAGAGGCAATTTCAGGGCGGAGCTTGCCGGATTGCTTTCATTATTCAGTTGATCGTTCGGCCCCGGAACGAGACGACACTAGGCGGTGGTAGGGGCGCAAGACCTCGCTGCAGACGAGAGCCTTTCGGCGGATCGCGAAATTCTTAGATTCTCATTCGACCACGAGCTTTCCAGCCAAGTAATTTCCCCTGAGTTCTATTTCGTTGCGACTACGGATTCGTGGCTGCGAGATCGCCGAGTTCTCTCGCAGCTTTCGTCGATCTTTCCAAATATCGTGCAAATTAATGTATCGGATACCGGTGGCTGGCACCTTTCCCTCTTCGATCGATTAGGATCGTGCGTACGTAGGAACGTTCTTTCAGTCGTACGTAATCGCGCAAGTTTTGAATTTGTACAGCGAGTTTGGTTCGTAGAATGATATTTTATTATGGCAAATTGTTTGCTCGGTGGTTCGATAATTTCATGTGTTTCTTAACAATTAAATTTTTTTCAGATCGAGCTGGTCGTTTAGTTGGTTAGGCGATTAGGCGACGAATATCAAATTAGATCACGAGATTGAAACAAAGTCTTCTCCGAGATGAGTTTTAAATGTTTTGGAAACTGTTCATCGCGAGGCGAGACTAACGTGCCTCGAATACTTGTATGCTAATATAACGCAATTAGCAAAGTTCACGGATATGCAACCATCAAAGACCGAAACTTTCTAATGTGATTTCATTAGCGCGGAGGAGGTTAATTCTGAGTGTTGGTTAAAGGGGACAATACGCGAGAACGATACCTCGTCCTTAATGATATCAACAACTAGCGTAACATGCAAGTGTCGTGTTTCTTCTTTGACAGTCTCGAGTAAAGCTTCTATCGTAGCAACGTAATATCAGTTGCGAGCATTCTACAGAGAGCTAACTGTGCGATTCGTTAGCTGTGATTTTACTTTTAATTTGAATTTCGATTAATCAGCCGCTTTCAAATTGTAATTTCAATCGCGTTTCTCTATCGAGATAACGAGGGAAATATCGTTGATTTAAATCGATGAAAAAAGTGAGAAGAAAAATCGTTAAGAGACGAAGAGAAGAACAAAAAATTCGAAAAACGAAGTAGAACGACAAAAAACGATATTCGTCGCTAAAAATTGTAGACTCTGTATACGGCACCGATTTAAACGTCACGCGCAAACTACGATTGCCGGAATTATGAAAAAGTATTTCGTACGAATTCGTATATAAAACCCGTGCGTATGTAGAGTCTCGGGATACAAAATACGTAGTACGCGATACTGTGCGAAAACGTTTTGTTGTAGCGTACAGCTACGGTGGAAAATCGAAATCGGAGCCAACGTGTTACGCGAAACAATTTATACGAGCCGCTATGGCAAAAACCCGAACCCCTTTTGAATAGAATTCACAGCTCCGATTCGTGAATTCGATATCGCGGCTGGAACGATCCCCGGATCAACAACGATCGCTTTTATACAAATATCATTAACAGAGTTGAGAAAGTTTGCCGCCGGGACGAGAAGTGAATTTCTGGCTGGTGAATAGAGCCGCCGCGCCGGTTTAATCTCTGGAGAGCTACTTAGCGAGGAAGTTTGTTCGATCAGCGGCTTTTCTTGCGGCAACCTTGCCCTGGCCCTTCTTGCCTTGCCAGTTCCGTGACGAACAGCCCTAATTATCACTCGGTCGGATGTGGCCAGAACGCCGTCAGAAATTCCCTCGCAAATCCTTCTATTCTCGTCAAGGCTCCTGCTCATTTTTCCTCCGGGTTGAACGCGGCCGCGGAGAAGCCGCTGCGATGCTCCCTAGATGTTTTTCGGCCTTCGTCTTTCTTCCCTGGTCAACGTCCGCGTCTTTCTCGCGGCGACATTTGAGAAATGAACGTACATCTAGCGCCTGCAAAAACCACCGACCGTTCTCGCTTCGATAATCTCAAGATTTCTCGCTTAACGGGGGGTAACCGAGCGCGCTGAACGACGCGTACGGGATCCGGAACAATTGTTTCTCTTTTTTTAGGAAAATTTTCGCGCTCGTTTAATTTAGTGCCGAGAAATCCTGCGACTGGGAAGACGAATGAGTTTAGCAAGAAGCGGACAATTCGGGGGGGGGGGGCGGCGGAGGATGAATTTTCTGAAAAGATCATTCAACAGGGTGTAAGGATATAACGGGTTCGCCAAATACTTGGAAGGTTTCGGCTGAATTCTCCAGATTGTAGGTTAAGCTAGCCTGTATCGTCGTCTAGAGTAGGTGGGAGTATCAACAGAGAATCGCATAGTTGTAGTTTGATTATCCAGCACCTGGAATTTTGAGATAATTCAGAGTTATTATTCTTAATTGCACGGGAAAGGCAACGGTTACAGATGTAGTGTCAACAACAACACCTTTGTAACCGTCGTTTTGTTGTTATTCAAGACGACGGAAACAAATAGACAAAGAAACGAATGACTAATAAATACGGACCGAAATAACCGAGTAAGGACGTTCGTGACGGTCAGCTAGCGGTCGACCGAGACGCCTTCGGTAAAGGCATCCGATGTAACGATCAGTATAATTCCAGACATCGAGTAAATCATAGCGAACGATTGTAATCGGTGACTACAGTTCTATAATAAATTATTTAATAGTACATAGTCTGTCTAATCTTTGCATTGATGTCCACTTCACGGATAAAAACGTATCGCTTAAGATCTTGTTATCCGTGATATCTATTATTCTTACGTATATTTAATTCGCAGAGGAAAAGATTCTTCGTATGCCAAATCTCAAGTTTCAGCACCAATGTACCGCCGTAATTTCTTCTCCCGTCCCTCGTTCCACCTCTTCCAAACAATCGTTTCTCTCCTTTTAACTTCCTCCTTAATTACCCATATTTTACTCCCGACTGCAATAAAATCGTCATTACTATATAGCGCACAACGGAAGTGTTGAGAATTTTGGATCTTTGAAGCCGAAATAAAGTTATAGGAACACATAATTTACACTTTTAATTAATATTAAAATAATTATACGTTTATTTAACGGACGATCTCTGTTACATTTATCGATACACATTTGCACGCGTCTCGGCACGTTCTTGTATACCAGACTGTCCCAGATGCCCCTCGAAAGACAGACTGAACTGTTTTCATACATCTGTTTTCGAGACGCCGCGGACACACATACTTCCACACACTGATCTCACACACAAGTATTCTTACTACGCATTTAAACTAACCCAGCACAGAAAATTACACATATCTCAACAGGAAGATTCCCCTTTCTTGGTCCGTTACGCTCAGTACACCGCAGGTAGGACCCGCTATCTCGGAATCAATTTTCCCTATTGCAGAATCCTTTCAACCCTCCTGTTTAAGCGCCCTTTCGTCGGGCCAAGGTTCATAATGCAACGTTAGTCGGAACTACGGATGGAAAGAGCGGCTACAGCTATATCCGCGTATCGATCGACCCCGAAATCGAAATGCATCCTGTTCGCCTTGACGGCGCGAGTATCCCGGCGGTTTATTCACGCGGGCGGATCAAGGTCCGCCATAGAGGACTTGCCGAGGCCGTCGCCGATGAAAAGGGCTAGGGAATATTTTAGATCCGGCTAACCGTGAAACGAGATACGTGCAAGTAGCGTGGGCTCACGCCTGGCCAGCCTGGCTCGCCTCAGCGATCGATGAAACGCACGAAAGGATCCTCGAAGGCGCTGTTCCCGTTCCAGTGTGCAGCTCGTCGTCGTCTCGAGACACAGAGCCACCTTTGGTCCACGAAGCTTTACGTGTGTTGGCGCCAAGCACACGCTGCATCCTCTCCTACCCCCGGTGAGAACTGCAGCAAGCTTGCACGGGCGATGTTTTCCCTTTGGGAAAAATAGAAACTTCCACGCTACTCGTTGGAGGATTTGCCGGGAATAGCCTGGCAGAAGGAAAGGGATAAGCCCCGCCGAGAAATATAGGCTACTGCTGACGGAGTCGTCCATTCTTTGGACGGGATCAAAGCCCGGCTCGTTCGCTCGCGAAATAAGCGCGAACGAACCGTGACGGATATGGAGCACGACATTGTCCATCCCTTTTTATCTCCGCTATTTTATGGGTTTCATTCGGTCTCTTCTTTAGATGGTTTCGTTCTCCAAGGTATAGAGTGGCTTGGATACTTGAGACGGGTTGATTCGGTGCAGCTATAGGCAGATCTTCGTTTGCGTTAGGGCGCTTTGTACCAGGATTTTCGGTGATTTTAACCAACGACTCGTACCTTCGCGCGGTAAATATCAGGACATTCACCGCGATCGAATAGAACGTAATCTTTGGTACGCATTGCGCGCGTCGAACGATTGGTGTAAATTAACCAGCGTGTTTCGCTCTGCAACGTAAAGTATCGAGTCGAGTAAATTTTGCTGGACCTTCTCGATCGATTTGCGCGCGTATACGCGAGAAAAATTCGTGTCCCTATCAAGAGGATGACATACAGGATGTTCCATAAATTAACCGTGCAATTCTCGCAGGAAATTTGGTAAATGCCAGATAAGGAGGAATAACTGAGGATGATCTACCAAATATGCTAGAATCGTTCGTTTCTCGGTTCCACTTGTACGTTCTCTGTAACGATACACGCGTTTACTGAATCTTTGTGTTCGATAACGTATTCGAAAATGAAACGACGCACCCTCCCAAGCGATATATCTACGTGCAAATTTTGGAAACGTTTGAAATCCATTCCGAGAAATCCACGGCAGCCGCATGAAATACCGAGAAAATTATGCCACGAAGTCTCGTAAACGCCCATTCTCACCGAATCCTACGCCCCATGCGCCATTCAGGCAGCAACAATTCTTGCCAAATCCCGACAAATTCTTAAACACGTGTACGACACCGGTGGATACACAGAAGGGAAAAAGAAGCATTTTGTTCAACGTTTACGTGCAAATGGGCGACCGAGCGGTCGCAAATATTTACACAAATAGCTGGCGATCGAGCAGCTACCGGATACGGACAACAGTCTGTACTCGACGATTCTCGAAGGAATCGCGCACGTAAATGTCGCAGATGATCACGGACGACAGCTGATTCAGCGGTCGGACGACTCGATCGTAGCGCGATACAGAGACGCGCTGCTGGCTTTTGAGTTCGGATTCGCGACCGAAGGGTCCGCGGTTCGAGTCCTGGTCGACTTCTGGCATCTCTGCAACTCGACTTGTTCGTAGTTGAATCGTGCCTACGTCAGAGTGATGTTACCGATTGGGAACCTACCAAAAATCACAGGTGCTTCGTGTTTAGCTGTTCGCAAACTCGTCGTACGCGTACCGAGACATTCGAGTAACAGCGTCTTAATGTCGATAACTAGAAGAAGACGGTTATTTATCCAAATTCGTATTCTTATGGAGACGATTAAAAGAATGCAGCTCGTATATAGGTAGAAAATCGTTTTACGTACTAAGTAGTATTACAACGAATACTGCACTTCGGACGCTTCGCATATTTTTCTATATCACGCGCTTTCTTACTTATCTTTCCACCTTATCTTTTCTCCAAATCTTCCAAATTCAATTTTGCTTCTAAAGCACCTGTGAAAAATAGACGATACGACATTGTAAATGAAACGGAACAGCAGATCGGAAAGAGCCCTTCGCTTTCTAAAACCTCTCGATAGCAAATTGGAATAAAGCATCGCGGAAAGCCTAAATCCCGCAAACTCCAAGCTGTCGGAAAGTTCTGCGAACGACGTAAACTCGCGAGTCTGCAACAAATCGAGCATCGCGATCCGACGCATGTAAACGCTTGAGCCGTTCCGTTTGACAAGGGTCTTAGACTCTAGAGCGTAGGTTCTCCTGGCTTATGATGAATCCAGCAACGTAATTGTCCGCTGAGAATCTCTCGTTAATTAGTTTAAACGATCGAACTTGATTGCAGAGATGGCAGTCTGACATTTTACGACTCGTACTCGCGTACAGTGTTCACTATTAACGAGATATCGACTAGGAGACGCAGATAGGTGTGACAGGGTGCAGACTATGCGTTAATGAGCGGGCAATCGACGCCGACAATTGGCAGACAGCATCTCATCGGACCGGCTCGCTTTTGATTCGTGACAGGCCGGACTGCCACTGGGACCCCTTCGAGCCGCACGACAGTTGTCAGTGACGTGAAAGCATTACGGCGATCGATTACCGCACGGCAGCGCCGTCGATGATCTCCGTCCATTTCGTATACAGCCTGTTAATACTAACATCTGTTGGTGGCGATCTGATCGTCCAAAGTCAAATTGCAGGACCCTTTTGTTCGCGCAGTCCAGAGTCTACCAGTTCCACGACATTGTCGAGGTGTAGATAGTGGCAGCCGCGCGTGTGCCTCGCCATTGTTCCATTGTCGAAAGAGCTTCACGACCGACGTTATGACGAAATAGACTATGGCAGATTGCTGGAGATTGATCGTGGGCGATCGGGAAACCTCGGCGCGCCGTTTGCTGCCACGTAGCTTTATCTTGTTTCGGAAGACTTTAATCTATTACATCGACTAGGAAGTGTCGGTTCGTTCGATACTCCGTTGACAAGCTGTTACACGTCGTAATTCTTTTACTTAGCAGTTATTTATCTGTTCGAGAGTGTCGTTTCCTTTCTGTCAAAGACGAATCAGACCGTATTTACTTTTCCAAGGAGTGAAATCGAAGCTGCGTTACTCTTGCTATCTTCCAATTCTCTGATTCTGGAAGTTTCTGGTCGAGGGGCGAGTCGGGTAACGCGCAGTTAAAGTTAATCTGTAAATTACGTAGACGCTACGGCGATACGAATTTTGCGAAAAAGCGTCGAATGTAGGAGCGGCGTGTGTGGGATAAGAGAAAGCTGAATTTTAAACGAGCCTCTTTGCACTCGTTGCACGCTCAATGAATTTACAGTAATCAAGTTTCTTCTTCGTTCAAACGTTGGAAATTGAAGCAGATCAGCTATTATAGAAATGACTATGAAACGATTGTAAAATTTGATAAATAGTACGCGGTTCGGTAGGGAGGAAATTACTCGGTTCGAGTTATTTATCAGTCTCGTGTCATATTTTCAGCTTGCAATCCATCGCGCCACTTTTAATAATTCAAGCTGATAAAATTTTAATAAGTATTCGCCGTTCAGAAAGTTCCGCCAGCGTACGTGTATTTTATCGTGCGAACAGCGAGACAATCGCACGAGCCAGGGAACTGCCGCGGTTTCCGAATGTTCTCAAACACTTTATAATTAATTCATGCGTTACCTTGCAGGTCGAAATGAGAAGGTGTGGTTTCGTTGTGTGGTTGGTCCTCGCCTGCCTCACCAGCGACGCATTGCAACAGTACAGGGAAAAGAACATCAGTGAGTGATATCATTTATTACTTTGTTTAATTGACACGTTCGACATCGCCCACGTTCGCATTCACGTCCTCGAATTGTCCGTCCAAAAAGCTGTCAGGGCAATGTGTAATAAAATCGTACGGCAGTAACACGATACGAGAGGCACAGAAAATTAAAATTGAAACTGATTCGACGTTAAATAAAACAATGAATAATTCATGAGCAAGATTATCGAGACGTTTAACACGTTTACTATCTGCCTGTACCTCTACGATATGTACATACAAAATGCAAATTGAAAGTGACAAAACTTTTAGAAGACTTTCGTAATAATGGTACACGTGAAGCATACGTTTAAGCTTTTATACTACAAATAAATTTATATAAAGATTATTCGTTATCGTATAACATTGTACGTAATAAATATCCAATGACCAATGAATATCTAGCGATCGTGTTATAACAAATTTTTTCAATGCTTATTCGCACGATAAAAATCAAAGAATTACGCAGTGTAGATTACGAAGCAGTACGCTTTGAAGCAAACTCGGAGAAAAAATCCACGTACAGTGCCTACGAAAAGTATCGGACCCGGCCTTTCTTTCAACGAACCTATTTCCTTTTTATCGGTTTCTATGTTTTATTTTCACGGTATTGAATTTTTCTAGTCGTACGAAAGTACTAATAAGTGACACGTCGTTTGACATCGACGCGCGATGTACTTGTACCTAATTAATTAACATAGAAACGTCGTAATAAGTACGACGGTGCAGCAATATTTTTCATAGCCACTGCAAGTATAGCAGAAGGAAGAATTCGTATTTCCGGGGAATAATTCGTTTCGAACCGCTTCAATTGTGTTCGTGGGCGGTTCCACGACATTACGAAAGATGCAGAGTCTCGCCATTTTCTACTGCTCGGTCGGTGAAACGATTCTCCACGGGATTAAATCCCTGACGACGACACGAAGTTAATTAGAACCACGTGTCTTTCCGCCAATAAGAATTACAACATTCCCTGTGTGTCGTCTCTCGTGTTCTCGTCGAGGGAAGCTTCTTACGGTTGAGTCGTTGCGCAAAATTAGGTTAGATCGGGATCGGCGAATTCAATTCTTAATCTCGTTAGTCAGCGCCGTTCTCAATCTTTCGTTGCTCGTGCAATCACCTCTCGCGAATCACTTTGTCCCTACCACGTTCATCCGGGTATTGATAAAGTTTGCTAATTAAAATTTTTATTTCGTGCCGCAAGACTTTCGAAAGTCATATCTCGTCCTGTGAATTATTCATCGTTCGTACGTAACTGATGTCTTTTTTAACGAACCGCCAGATGCGAGTATCTTAGAAACGATTCAAATTTTGCTAAAGTATTTCCCACGAGACGGAAGGAAATTGTCCGAGGTACTTGGTTACGTGTGCATTTTAAAACACGAATATTTCGAAAATTCCTGCATATTTTCTGGAATATTCTAAAGTCGCACCTTGCTGATATTATTCGCCAAGGAAGAATGGGATCGTGGGTAACCACACGATAATTTAGGTCAATGCTTGATCTTAATTTCTCGTTTAAAATATAGGATGCAAAGTAGAATCGAATACGTTGAGATTAAAAGGAAACTGAAATAAATTGAAATTCAAAATATTGCAAAGTTAAGCAGCTAGAGGCGAATTATCTAGTTACCTACGATCCAACGATACCAATTAGAGGTAAAAAAATTCTCTCCGACGTAGCAACTGAAAGCATACGAAATACCATTAACTCCGTTAAATATCATCATAGCAATGAAAAAATCTATAGGAAAAGCTCCGATATCGTATTTCTTTTTCTGAAACATATTCCCTTGCGCTATTAAAAGCAGCAGAAAAAAAGATACGGAGATCGAAAAGGGAAGATACCATAACTATAAATCCGTTGGAACCGAACGTTCTGCAAAAGCTCGTGAAAATCACCGCAGTACGTACTACGTCCATAGTACGTCCATAGTACGTCCATAGTACGTACGTTCATGCTTGCCAATCACAATGCACCGCCACGAAGTTATTCTTTCTCCACTGCTCGACCAAGGTATATAAATGAATTTACAACCGCCGTATGATCGAATGGCCGACGAACAAAGTTTCGCTATGAAATTTTCGTGTGTCGATAGTCCGCGATAAGACCTCGACACAACGTACGTTACACTCGGATGTACACTACTGCTCGAAAGTATTTATACGCGCACACTCGCTTCTCTCCGAAGAAGTATCGTTTAGTTAGAAAATTGCAAAAGGCAAGAGCGGCGAGGGCTCTTTTATCTTTTAGCAGTGCTATCGTAGAATGTTATGGCGGGTCGAAATTTGTCTCTAAAACTCGGTAAATTGGTGTTATACAAACAATTTTATTATATATAATATATTATATATATTATTTAATATATAATAATTATATATTATTAAACTCGGTAAATCGGGGGGAAAATTGGTATTCGCGAGGATTAAGAAACGCTAAGAAACTGTTTGAATAATCAGCTACCGTTTCGACGAATAATTTACGTTTCACGCGACATACATATACAAATGTGACGCGAACGTTCTGCGAGAAATATCGCTCTAGATCGTTAGCTTGTCATTTAATTTATATGTATCAGCAACATTCGTGTATCGTTAATACGAAATCAATCAAAGCTTTCACGTACTTATTGACGAGTATATAGAGGTACATGAATGCGTATGTGGAGAAAGAGGGAGGGAGGGAGGGAGGGGCGCATATGGGACGTGGCACGAACGAGATTCTCTATCCGCTCGATAAACTCGACGCATCGAAATCAAGGGGCGAAGAGGGGGCTTTGGAATTCACTCGGCGGAACTCAAAAGCTCGACGAATACCCGGTGATATTGGGAGCAGATTGGAAGCCAAGAATCCGCCACGAGATTGAAAAGTTCACTCCCGATTCCCATGGCGGCTTTTACCGCGGACAAGACGGTCGGATAGTAAAAAGGGCAAATTAAGCGCGCCCACGTAAGCGGAAAAACCAGCCCGCCGCCCTCAAAGCGAGTCTCTGTTTTTCCCTCCCTTTTTACTCCCTCTGCTCTACTATCTTCTATTTTTGACACTGTTTTTCAACTTTTAAAATATCGAGCCGAGATGACAGCCGGTCGTCGCTAGGAACCGCGACACAGTATCCTCTTCGATCCGTGCCGGCTGGAACGTTAAATTAGAAAAGGGTCAACATTTGCTCGGAATGTGGAGATTTTGCGAGATGCGAAAGGAGAGGATAATTTGCATTTGAGTTTTGGAAATGACGATTGCGCAATAATTATTGCTTACTTGTCCCTTGCGTATTTGATAAATGCGAACTATGCAGCAGCCTATCTTGTATATCCTCGTACTATTTACGAATGACACAAATTATTTTGTGTCTGAATGTGTAGGAATTTCATCTGATTTTTTGTTTAAAAATTTCTCTATTTGTCTTTTCCTGATATTGGATTTTTATCATCGTGCTTGTTCGTCCCCGAGGGACAATTAGGAGAACGAAAGTTGAAAGCGGTATATGTACGCTATACTATATCGTTAGGTAATTCGATACGAAGTTAGAAATTTTTCTTTTTCGCGTCTATCGTTGTTGTAGTTGCAAGTGTTTAGGTTTCGGATTTTGAAGTTTAATACTGAGAACAAGCGAAAGAACGAGAAACTCTGGAGCAGCGTGGAGACATTGGCAAATGAAATATTAATTGCAATTATCGAAACTTAGCTGGGTTTTAATCGACCAAGCAATCAGTCTAAGCTAAATTAACTTTATTTTCAAATAAGTAAACATTTTCCCTTTTATCACCAAAATTCTCAAAAGTCCAACGTTATTTATTAGCCTAGAAATTATAATCTGGAGGCTGTTCAATTATTATTTACATATTATTGTTATATATTATTATTTCCAAAAGAATTATCAAAGTATTAGCCAAAGAAAAGAAGCCTTAACGTCTTAAGATATCATCAGGTTCAAAGAACCAGACAGAATACAGCAACATATTTTCTTCTTCAAAGAAGGTATCGATCAAAGTGTAAACTTCTCAAGGAAATTCCTTTTCCGATATCAACTTTTTTTCCAGTCAAGCAGAACAAACTCATTTCGATCCGGAAAGAAGTATTTTCTCTCTAAATAATCTTCTAGAATTTGCTCCAAAGCCATATTATAGGTAATCAGAGGAAGCGTAGTAACAAAGTAGATTCAAAGTTGTTTCTTTTTAACCCTACCACGTCCTTTTCGTCATTTCCTAATTCTAATTATCCTTTTCTAATGTCAGAAATAATCACAAGTTTGTATGCATGCTTTCTCGCCTTACGTTAAATATTTTAACAAACAATAAAAGATATATATATATATATATTTATATATTTATATGTAATAAATTCAGGATAATAATATCGGGATTGAAATATGAAAGTTCGAGACACAGTTAGCCATGGTCGATTCGTTTCGTGAAAATGGCTGATTTAATTGATATTTCACAGACGAGAATGGAAAATGTTTCCAATTGAAATACACGGCGTTTAATGGAGATCGTGGCGCTTTTGTTGGACAAACGAACAAGAATGATCCTTCGGAGGATCGGGCTATTTATTTACATAGCGGCGCGACCGCATAATCCTTCTATTGAAATGAAAATCCCTGCTGCTGCGTTCGACGTCTTTTGTGCCCTGGCCAGACATGGAATAATCGTATTACTTTTAATGTTTAATGCCGCGTTACTTTGTTTGTTAAACGACCAATAACATTATCAACCGTTTTGCGGAATCGTTACGCAGAATGGGATCGACGTTCTATACGAGATCTGGTTATCTTTGATCTTCTAAAATAAGTTTGGAAATATGGATTTGTATTTATACAATTTGATCAAAGTGTTGTTTGTCGTGTTTGAAATTGAATCGATATCGACTCAAAGTAGACTGTAGCTTAACACGTTCGTCGCTACCGAAATAGCTTTAAGTTATTCCTTTTTCTTCGATAGAAGCACCTACCTTTACTTTGATCAACAATTTCATTTTGTTTAATTTTCTATGTCCATCCATCGAAACATACAAAAGTATAAGAAGTTATTGCCGATTATGAGAGTCCAGTAGTGAAATTCCAAATAATTAAGACACATGCGTCAATTTTTGGAGCAATCAGAGACACATCGACGATTACGCGCATGAATTTGTAATATTCGCGTTTGTGGCTCTTGTACGCCGCCATTTTGATGCTTGGAATTCTAATTAAAGAAATTTGCAAATTTCCTGCATACGACGCGAAAGCGGAGCATCGAGGAACTTTGCATTTATGAAATGCATACGCGTGTAGCTACTGAAACTAATTGAAGCATAATTGCGAGTGTCCCTTCATCGGTTTTCCTTTTGCATATTTCATGCGATCTATCGGGGGACACGTACGGTTTCGTTCACGTTAAAGAAGCTTTCACGGAGTTTGGTTTTTTATCGTGGATAATCGAAATTACGGTCATTAAGGTAATTTGCCATAAGCTGCATGAAATTTTATTAGCCGCTGACAGAAATAACAAAACGACGACCCGTACGATCCGTAAAATATTTTAATAGGCACCGTTAAAGTCATAACTCGAACGAACCAACGAAATTTTATTTACTTCCATGTATCGCCATATTTAGATCCTACGCCTACGTACGAACAATAAGCAGCAAATATTAGAAATATCATGGAACCAACAACGTTATATTTTCATATTCTTAGTGAATTATTTATTCGTGCGAATAAATTTTCCGCTCGTACAATTATACGATGAAAGAAAAAAACAATTGAGAAACGTTAGCCGTGCATCAGGTCGAAACGAAAGAATTCCTGAGAGTTTCGCAGACGAAGGAACTCGTAAAAATATCTGGAAACTTGTTTTCCTTGAAATTGTTCCGGTTGCAGCCGTGGGTGGGTCACGCACTTTTGTGAAATTCAATTCCCGAAAAAGATTTAGGCTGTCGTTTTAACTCGCAAGTATTTGTCACTCTGCACGCGGGTGAAATCCCATAAACGTTCCGTAAACGAGTTTCATCGAGACTTGGCGCCACTGCGAACGAATCTCTGACTACGTTCTCCTTTAAGTCCAACGAGAAATTCTTCTCGACCTTAAATCGCGTTTTGCTGGCGCAACGAGGAAGCTACGAATGGTAATTCATAGCAGTTCACGGGAAAATGCGTTATGAGTACAGCTTGTTGGTATTTTCAAGATATTTCCTGGTATGGTGAAAATATAATTTTACATAGATATAGAAGAAATTATTTGAAATTGTTATCGCTATTTGAATTTACCGTATGATTGTATTTCCTTAATAGAAGTTATATTAGAATTTTAACGTCGAACAGGTTGGAAATACGATCGACTTGACTCGACGAAATTATCACAAAGACAAAGGTAATATAAATATTTGAACATTGCACGTTGCGTGATCGAGCAAACGTAGTAGAGCAAACTTACATATTTTAATAAGTATATACCTCGGTTTATTTATCGATTGACGATTATCACACGAAAATAGGCAGGTGAACATAGTTTCAAACAAAATTATGCAAACGTATCGAATTTGTAATACGATTTATTCGTACGTGGATCCCATATGTTCATATGCGATCTAACTCATACGTAATATTATGTATAGTTTATTACGCAAAAATATATATTACCTATGTAGGAAATGGATATTACTATTAAACAACGAATATTAATTTCTTTCTATTTATTTTACTTATATTTGTCGGTATCACGTACTTGAATTATTTATGTTTACGTTTATTTTAAGGATACATAATAATCCTAAGTTTAGATAGACGTTTCGGCTATTTTCAATATCACACGAGGCAACGCAGTTGTTCCTACGGTCGTGAGATTTGTGTAGTTCGATGTAGGAGATTTCCGACACGCGGTGTACGATATAAATGCTTGCAGGCTCGTGTAATCCGATGTAGATAACTTCGGTTCTATCTGGACTGCTCAAAATCCGATAACCGCGTGGAAACCCAAGAAACCCTGAAACCTCAAGATCGTACTGTTCCCAGAGATATCTGGGGTCATCAGGATAGCAAAGATCCTCGGAATCTTCCAGGCCTCCTGACATTGGCCACATTCTTGAGATCATCTAGAATCCACTAGACGTCCAAGATAGTTGGATTCCAAAGACATTCGTAGCCTCTGAGATACCCCGAGGTCTTAAAATTTTCCAGACCCGTGTGATGTACTAAATATTTCGTTGTTCTCGCAGCCTTGAGCATTCGATTCTGAAGCGCTTCTCAAATTAAACATGGACTAAATACTTGATTCTTTAATTGGATCAACTTTCGACGTTAAATACCAGACGTCACAGTCTCGATCGATTCTTAATCTGATTCTTGCTTTTGCTTCTGCTTGTTAAGATAATTCATTTCGTGCATACGGAATAACGTATGAGGTGGATTCAGATGTGCAGGTGCCAAAATAATTGTCAGACGATTATCTGCACAGATGTTTATTGCTGACTCGCTGTACTACTTCTCGCTTCGGACTCTCGCTATCTACTCGGCTGTGGACTCTCGCTGTCTACTAACTGCCTTTTCGAATACCGACGTCTTGCTGTTGCACAAGACGACGGTTACAAAGATCATGTGTCGCCCTAAGTTCTCTCACTCTCACACGTACAACACAAACGTATTATATACTCGACACTGGTACTAAAAGAATCGAGAAGAGATTTCTTAATATTGACAACTCGTATCGATACGAACTCGCGCGAGTAAGTTTACATTTTTCATTGTTATACGCGTTTAAATGCTTGTAAATCCCACTTAACCGTCTCGCGTATCTTTCGTATCGCTAACGCGCGCAAAGTATTGCGGATTATTCGCAAAAGATTAATTAAACGTCATATAGAACGCAATTCACAGTGATTGTCGTAAAACCGTAGGATTTAACGGTCGACTTCGCTCGATCTGAAATTTGATTTCAAAAAAAAAAAAAAAACGTTTAAATTTCGGTGTTTCTCGCTATCGGATTTATTGAAATTCTACGCGAGCGTTGCACGAGCGCGGCGATTTGCATAACGAAGCGTCAGGCACGCGACACAGAGAATTCGAACGATTCTCGAGCTAAGTACGAGAAGAGCGTTATCGAGCAAGCATTTGCGATCGAGCGAAATCCCTTGGATACGCGACTAGGCTGGTTTTTATCGAGTGGCGAAAGGATCGGCATCGGCGAAACGACTCACGCTGTCGCGGGATCGAGAATTACGTTTTTCCGTAATTTATGCGCATACAGAGTAAATGAATCGGTGCTGGAAACAGCAACATCTGCCGCGCGCCACGGAGCTTTGTGTACAGCGCTTAATTGGTAATTAGCCGGCGTATTTAACGTGAGCAGCGGCGAACAATTGGTCCCCCCGTATTCTCTTTCCAAATTCGTTTAACAAACGAATCGCAATTGCAATGATTACCAAGCGTTCCCAGCCAACGAACGCCGCGCCGTGATTGCGATTTTATTGGGCCATCCTGCACGCGTCGATTAAGCTTTTCGTTCGAATAAAAATTAGCCGCCGCCCGCCAACTGTCCCTGCTACTTTCTATTTCTATCGCTTTTCCTACCCTTCGTCCGTGTTCCAGATCGACTGGAAATCCCGCGATACTATCGCGATCCTCGTAAACGTCGAATTTACGCGAACGCCGACGCGAATCGAAGATTCGACATTTTTCGTTGATTAAATCGTTCCACGATATTGAGCCGTAATCCGGGCAAAATTGCTGCAGTAATTGTGCAGGCTGTTTGCGTCGCAAAATTTTAATACGAACAAACTGAAGATCGTTTCGAACCTTTGCGGTCCTACATCGAGCGTGCTTCAACGCCGTGTTCGATATATAATATCGCGAGTATCTGACGACTACACTATGGAACGTTAAAGCGTACACGCGCCGCGGCGGAAAATCAAGAAGACGATCGATCCTCAACGATAGCCGAAATATCGATGAAGTATCGGGGGCGGAGAGTCGTTTGCGGAATTCTCCGTTGAACCCAGGTGTCTTGAACGAACGAACTCCCTCTATTGTACATTGTACATATAAAAATAATTATTATTTTAATATAACATAGTATATACTGTATAAATATCTTATTCTATCAGTTTGTCGATAAAAAGATTGAAATAGCGAAACATTACACGATTGTACTGTCCTGACGACAGCGACTGTTGAAACCAGCGCGGTCCGTAGTAGAACGAAAGTTCGAAAATACCGCTGACCGCAAAGAGTTGAAATGTTTTTCGAGAATTCGAACGAAGATCGGTAGCTTTATCTCCGACAGTATGCTTTTCCGAATAAAGAATAATCTTTGCATGCTACCATTATGGCGTCTCTATAATTCCAACTATAAATTCCAGTTTGAAGTTTAAGATGTCGGATTTGAATCCTTAAATTTAAATCGCAGTAGCACTGTCCTGACGACAGCGACTGCTGAAATCTGCGCGGTCCGTAGTAGAACGAAAATACAGCTGATCGCACAGTTGAAATATTTTTCGAGAATTCGAACGAAGATCGGTTAGCTTTATCTCCGACAGTATGCTTTTCGTTCCGAATAAAGAATAGTCTTTGCATGCTACCATTATGGCGCCTCTATAATTCCAACTATAAATTTCAGTTTGAAGTTTAAGATGTCGGATTTGAATGCTGTAAATCGCAGTAAAAGTCAAAGAGGAGTGGCTGGCGATCATAGCTGCGCTGATTAAGGTAAAACAGGGAACAGGAGCGATTACAAATCGAATGGCCTTGGGAAAGAACCGATACAGACGAAGGACTGGAGTAATTATGTTGCAAAATTGGCCGGCTCGGTACACGCGTGACTGATTCGGATAAGATTCCAGGCCAGATTGGATCCGTTCTGCTGTTTATGGTAGTCCCGACTCCACCACTCGATCCGAATCTATTTAGAGATATGATTTACGTTACGCCACCACGAACACGCCGCTGTCCTCTCTACCTGCCTTGTTCTCGTTCGAACGAGAAAAAAAAGGCCGATCCAGCATTGTCTGGCCAACGCATCGCGGTGCATTGTATGCAAATTCCGAGCGATGCCGCGATATCTCGCTTTCCCCCCACTACGTATCCTCTGTCATGTTCCACTTCTTTCACGTTGATCGTGCAATTAGAGTCGCGTGAAAAACACGGAGATGGTGTCCGATGACTTACTCGTCGTGAGACGCGCTTCGTTTGTCCGCTTCGGTCGAAGATTACACGGGAAAAATATGATGATACGCGCTATTTTTTTTTTGATTTTCTGGTTCTCGTGTTGTTTCGTCAAACTCGTTGCTTAGTGGCTGAACGGACGTATTAGGCTGCCCGGAAAGTTTCTTTCGTTTTACGCACGACATTTTTTCCTTTATATTATTTTATCGAATTACGTGTGTAATAATAGAAATAATAGAAACGCGAGGAAATGGATCGTACGCGATTCGGTGAAATAATAGAAAAGGAAAAATGTCGTGCGTCTATCGTTTCCTTAGAAAATGAAAGAAACTTTCCGGAAACCTAATATATTTTGATATAACATAGTCAAAGGGAGGAAGAATTCTATATTTTCGACTTCTTTTTTCGCGTAGAATCACCTCCTTTCCGCTTGTACCACCAGTTACCAACCACCCTGTATACTGACGAAGCATTATACTTGATTTTGTGTTGACGCGAACGATACATGTGTTTTCTTCATTCTGTTATTCTATCTAATTCCATTGAAATCGATAAGGAAATAAATTAATTAACAGACAAATTGATCTCTGATATTGAAACAAATCATATTGTTACCAAACCTACTAGCACTGTACCTTGCCACGATACGTATAAACTTTATAGATGGTTCGAGTCGTAGAGAAACGGAGCCCACAGAATGGAATTGATTTCACCGATTCATTCGGTCGGAACGGACGATGATTTCGGCCCGAAGCTCGTAATTTATTATCGTTCGCCTCGAAGACAGAATGGACATTGTTCGTTCCGTATCACGGTGTATTCGGGCTAAAGGCCGACGGTTTAAATGAAACTTTCGCGAACTCCGCCCCGTCGATTTGCGATGCGAGCAATAAACGAAACGAGGTCGCCGCCGATCGTTGTACAGAGAAAAGTTTAACCTAGGAAATATCTGCGAATAAGAATGAAAAGCATCGACCAACGGAACTTTAGATAATTGCAGGGAGAATGGAAGAAGAGTTTCGCCTCGTGCAAATAGTCGTGATTCTCGTAGTCGCGATTTTCCCTCGCCTTGCAGCATCGTTTCTTTTTGCCAAACCACTCGTTTCATCCCGTCGACGTGACATCGTCAGTTTGCAGGGCAGTGACACGTTTGAGAAAGGATCGATTTTCAGACATCCGCAAGAATTAATGGGGAAAACGAATTAGTTTTTAGGATCGGGGTATTTTATTTTATTATTATTTATTATTACTTAGTGCGTGCCTTTCGGCTTTGGACGAGCTTTTTACATCCCGTTTGACATAATACGCTTTTTACGCTTTTTCAGTTTGGCGTTCGAACGGTATATTTTTATTCCCTTTCTTAGACAGTTGTTAAATCTTCCGAATTCTATCGTTATGATACGCTTTAGAGAAACTTTCCGCTTGGATTATTTTATTATTATTTATTTATTATTACTTAGTGGGTATTTTATTATTTTAGCTAATAAAATTATTCCACGTAATGTAAGCGGAATGTCACAATCCACAAGCCGGTTCAACCTTCTCGAAATGGTAGACGATATACCTAAAATATATTTTTAGAACGAGTCGATCTTTCCCGAAAGTTATAAAGCTGCTTTAGCTTTATAAAAAAAAAAGCTTCTTTTCTTTCCGTTTCAATTGTACGTTTGTATATTTATCGTAATTGTGCGTTCAAGCGAAATGTGGCTTTGAAAAATCAATTATCTTCTTTCGTCGCTTCTTCTTTCGTTATTTTCTTTTTTAAAAAGCTTATCCGCGTTATTTGGTCGGGCAGTTTTGAGAAAGACAAGAAGGGACTTTGCAAGAAAAATGACACGCCAACGGGTAAAAATGGTAACTGGAATCTGTCGCAGTTGTCAACAAGCATGTACAACTTTATGAAGATCGCCCTTCCGTTGCTGACCACCGCAAAAACCTTGAGTTGTTTGGCAAAGACAAATGGCAAAGTGATCGTAACGGCGCGGTTCCCAAATTTCTTCTTACGCTTCCCGACTTTCTTGAATGCGACAGTTTACGTCGAAGAAAAATGATCGCTAGCTGCGTGTAATCGCGTTTGATGTACTACGTAAAAAGTTACGAGGACGTAATATCGCAGCTTAAGTTTTTGCCTCGCCACGGATTTTCTTCGAGGCAACTCAAGAATCTACACACTTTTCTTTGGAACTTTCTAAATATGAGGTTGTCCCAAAAGTTTCTTTCGTTTTCTAAGGAAACGATAGACGCGCGACTTTTTCCCTTTTCTATTGTTTTACCGAATCACGTACGATCCATTTTCTCGCGTCTCTATTATCACGATCACACGTAATTCGATAAAATAATATGAAAGAAAAAATGTCGCGCATCCGTTGTTTCCTTATAAGACGAAAGAAACTTTCCGGACAACCTAATAGTAAAATTAATCATCATCGTCGTTGCTCGAGTACTCGATAGACGTCGGATTTCGCATGGAAGAAAAGAACGAGCTTCGAATCTTTGGACAGACATCGAAACTTGTTCGAGATCGTTGGACAACGACTTGGTGACTACAGAAAATTGTAAGCTCTCAGATTTGGCGACCCTAGTGACTCTGATCTTTATCTTTTCTTGGCTCCTACGTTAGTATTAAAGAATCTCTGCATGAAGATTCTTGGATGGCTCAATCGCATTCCAGGTTTTTGATTCAGGACCCTGTACACTGTGGCCGAAAGCGATTACAGCGACCGAAGCGAGCTCTGCATTCTCAGCAGACGAAGCCCTAAGCTCTTGTAGCGATGAAAGTTTTCGCGATGGTTGTAAGCTTGCACGACAGAAGTGTTTTCTGACTTTCCAGGTTCCACGCTACCAGAATCCGTAGAAATCTCGACTACTTTTAAGTGTTTCTTATAAATTCTTCGTAATCTTGCAACTTCGAAGCAGTCTTGTGATTTCTTCTAAGCAGTGTGATTTATTGGTACATTGAAAAGGATCAGTGGATTATTTCGTACAATTTTTACCAACATTTTATGCGCTTGAAGATTAGGTTTTCATCGCAAAACCGTGGCAAGAACTGCGAAATCTCGAATCAGTTGACTGTATGCGCGTTCGACGTTTCAGGTTGACGATAAAAAATCCCCAAGAAAAATTAACAAGTTCTTGTTACGTCCTGCTTTATTAATTCTTTTGATATTAGCATCGTGTTTTTTTTTAATATTAATTTTCTAAAATTTATTTCGGTCAATTTTCGATTATTTATATTTGTCACAGTACTCCTGCGTATTTGTACAATTCTACCGGTGGAAATAGTAAACGAAATCATTTGAAACATAAGAAGTTGCTGCAGCAAGAATGCAATTTCTCGATTAATTTCTCGAAAACAAAGGGCCATGCACTGGAATCCTTTTGGAATTTTTCTATCGTCAGCCCGAAGCATCGAACGCACATACAGCCGACTCATTCGAGATTTCGCAGTTCTTGCCATCTCCTCGTCAGTTGCAATTTCTTTCCGACGACACACGTACTACGTTGGTATTTCCATCTTATTTTCGTTGCTTCGAATAGATATGTTAATAACACAGTAATAATTGGACGCTGCATAAGGAAGATTATATAGATCTGGTTACGCTTACGTTCTTCGGCGATGAGAATAAAAATCTATTCGAAACGAAAGGCAATATTATCTTTATGATAAATCGCTTCTCTTTGCTCGACTCTGTGAATAATTAATTTTCGAATCGATTCTGTCAGACCCGACTAGAACCATTTACGCGAGTGTTCTCATCGCAGAGCGCCTGATGTAATTATGTTTTACGTTCGCCTTTGTATCGAGCGTTTGAAGTTCGTACAAAGCAATTCCCCGTAACGAAAAATGTTCAGCTGTAATTTGATGCAGAAAGTTGAAAAATTAATTCGCATATTGCCGACAGAAAAGGTCCATTGTTCGCCAGCAAGTATAAAGAGAATTAAAATACTACGTTTAATCAAATCAGAATTATAGATAACACGACAAGGTTTTACACATATATTAGCTTGGTGTGAATGAAACCTTCTTCGAAGTTTACATTTTATGGGATACGATACCGGACGAAACTAAAAAGGCAGGTATTCCTTATAACTCACCTATCGTATATTTAATATTAGGGAGATTTGTAACGCAAATATCAAGAAGTTATTAGCGCGATGAGTAATTAGAATATGACTTCTGCGTGTAAATTTAGAATTGGCATAAGAACCATAAGAAAATAACGAGAACCATAACAACATAAGAATTTGATATTCATCTTCTATTCTACCTAGACAACCGCTTAACGCATAAATTGTTCCAGAAGTAGCTACAAATCGAGGAACGTTAATTAATTCGTTCGAAGAATTCTTTAATCATAGACTGGACCATTCTTATAAATTTCTACTGTTCTTATAAATTTTAAACGACGAAACTATACGGTTAGTCACCTGAAGAGTACGTTGAATCGCGCGGAAGTTACTTTGACGTTTAGTACGTTTTGAAGGAACTACGCGCGATTAAAATTTCAGAAAATAACGAGAACCATAACAACATAAGAATTTGATATTCATCTTCTATTCTACCTAGACAACCGCTTAACGCATAAATTGTTCCAGAAGAAGCTACAAATCGAGGAACGCTAATTAATTCGTTCGAAGAATTCTTTAAACATAGATTGGACCATTCTTATAAATTTCTACTGTTCTTATAAATTTTAAACGACGAAACTATACGGTTAGTCACCTGAAGAGTACGTTGAATCGCGCGGAAGTTACTTTGACGTTTATTACGTTTTGAAGGAAGTACGCGCGATTAAAATTTCATTTGGAAAAAACCACGTCCCGTACGCACCAAGCTAACACGCGCTATCTTCTAAAATACACGTGGTTCCGATAAAGGGATTTAATTGAATCCAGTGAGCGACCGAGAAAGGGCGGGCTTTTCGAATGTTCGAGCGAATCACGTCGACGAATCTGCGCTCAGTCTTTTCGTTACGGTCTTTCGCAGTCTTGTCGATCTGGTTAATGGCGTGTGAAATCTCGTATAAATAGGGTAGAAGAGCAGAACTGTCCGCGACATTTTGCAATCTTGAAACGGCAGGTCGTTAAATGGGAATGATCCTAGTTACATGACCGAGCTCAGCTGCGGGCCGAAGAAACTACGGTGATTCGATCCTCTAGTAGCCGAAACCTCTTTTCCTCTTATCGGGCATTTCTGATAAAAACCTTTCCAATTGCCTCGAAATAGAAGGCGCTGTGGAATTGTTGAAAATCTGGACAACAAAGGAGTTAAGCTCTATCGTTCTGGCTAGATCAAAGGAAATCCTTCAGAACCTTCGTAACTATTGTAAATGAAATAAAAGAAGTCGTTCGGTGGAATAGCGTAGTGCAAGTACTTCAATTCGTTCGAGAAGTAATTTCGTTGTTTGTCGTTTCGGATTCCATGAAACTTCGACTTCGCGCGACATTCGCGTGGAAAATATTAATATGCCAAGCTGGCCCGAAAGTAACAATGACTGTACAGAAGTGGAGAATGGCTTGAAAATCGATATACCTGATACGGTAGTAGTCGTAACACCAATGGCAGCGAAAAATCGATTACTTTACGAAGGTCACTTTAATTTCTACTTCGTCGAGTTACAACGAACCGGCTTTGCGGCAGGCTAACACGTACTTCCTTTCGCGTTTTGTATTTTTATTATAGCTCTTAACGAAACTTCAAGCTTCTTGAAAGATACTTTTTCGGCCATAGAAACTGTGCAAGTTTGATCAAAAAGACCTACAACGTGCTATGCATAATTCTGTTGCTGCCTTCGTAAAATTCTGAAATCCTGAAACCCACTATCTCAACCGGTTTGATCCAGCGTTAAACCTTCGCTGTTAACGTCGTCGCAAAGTTTCCCTTTGCTGGTTCACCGTTTCGTAGTCCGATGGAAATCTCGAAAACGGCTCGCCGTCGAATCGACAGAATCCTCTCCGCCGTTTCCAATTGCAGCGATAAAAAGTCGCCTCGTTTTGTTGCCTCTCGCCGTTTTCGTACAAGTTCCCTCGGCCACGTCTTTCCCGATTCCGGACTCTTCCTTGCACGATGCTTCTCCGCTGCTTCCAATTACCGCGGAAAAAAGCTGCCAATTAGGGAACGCGATTCGCGTTTCACGCTCGAACGACCTCGCCGGGATTGGCGTGTTTACGCAAAATCGTTGGATCTGGATGGAGAAAGGGACGATTGTTGGAAGCAATGACTTACAGCGTGAATTTAATTGAACGAGCAGCATGGAATCGAGAGGATGCGAGATACTTCTCGGCCGGAAACGGAGCAACGCTTCGTTCATTCAAGTACGCACACTTCGCGGCATTAAGAGCAAGCGTTTCCACGTAACGAGCGATCGATAGCGGTAATTGATCGAGTCACGCGTCGATCTGCTACTTTTTCGTCTGAAGAGTACATGGAAATTTACTTCTGCGCTGGACGACTGTTACGAATAGTTCGATGGTATTTTATATTTAGCAATATTAATAGGTTTTGAAGTTTAAAGCAATACGTAACGCGGCAATGTGAATTATATGTGGTGATCTCTTCGTTGGCGATTCAGCTTCGATCGAGGACGATCGAGCTGCGAGTGAAATTACGGTACGAAAGACGATTGCGCCAGCATTCAAGGAGACGCGATCGAACGTTTCCTTCGTTAGAATGCGTAGCGCGAGCCTGAGTTAGTTCTTGAATGGCAGTTAGTGAATTCTATTCTTTCCCGATGCGCTACATTAGTCGCGTCGCACGTTTAAACCTCATAGTTTGGAAGTATTTCGATATAGCTAATTACAGTTTCAGAGTAAATTGATCCGTGGAATATTAACGTCGTACAGTACTGGTAGGAACGTTTAAACATAAACGATATTTACTTGCTATTTCTATAATTATTCTATAATATATTTCTATTATTATTTCTATAATTTCGCAGAAAGAGACAGACAGCTAACTCTGTTTCAATTATTCCGTGATTATCGCAATTTAAAAAAATTCCAAAAAAAAAGAGAACAGAAATTTGAGAAGACCGTGTATCGATCACGCTCGTTGTTACGGAACTTTGCAATTTTTTAAGTATCATCTCGTACCAAACGTACCAAAGCCCCTAATACCGTCGCAGTATAAAGAGTCGCGAGATGGAGTCGCGCAAATTTCGCGAATTCGGCTCGTCAGAAGCAGAGGACTCGTTCTCGTGATCTTCTTATTGTCGCTAACAATTCCTTCGACGACGACGTTGATCTAAGGACGAGACGATATCTTCTGGGACGCTGTTCCGCCGCGAGTAAGCTTTGTCGAAGCTCGGGTTATTTGCCTGGTCTTCCATCGTATCGTCGAACGAGTATAGAAGAAGAGGAAGAGGAAGGAGTGGAAGAGGAGACAACAGAGAGGATAAGCTTGAAAGCAAGTCGGATTTCATTATGGAAGCAAGAGACGCGTGTTCTCTGTATTGGCCGAAGTCGAGGAGCTAGAAGAGGAAACCGAACAAAGGGGAGAAATTTGACGGTGGAAAGGAAAAACGCGCGAGGTAGAACGAGACGAGTGCAACGGGTTGCGGGGAAACTGAACAACTTGCGGACGCCGGATTTCATCGAGTAGGAGAGACGAGGACGTTATCCATGCGCAGTGTCGCAAAATATGTGGAGGATATTTTTATGGGGTTAGTTGTAGGTATCGAAACAGCGAAAGAGGCTGCCGCGCGAAAATATCGAGGCTCGTATCGCAAGTTACGAACAATTTCATTTCACGCTCGAAGTACCTTACGAAATATACGGATGTCGATGAGTCAGCTGACGAATCTTTCTGCGTATATCATTCGCACTTCGCGTTTCTCGCCGCGAGATCCGCCAACCGAACAAAATAAGAGAGCAGGACATCGACTGCACGTGCATTTCGAACAGTGATGTGAAAATTATCGACAGAAAGGAGAAATACACGCGTTTGAGTTTCTTTCTTTGAAAGATACACATTTACGGGAAAGTCAGACGAACGAGACGCTGCTGACTAAGTAGATTTCATATAAAAGCATTAATACTTGTATTCTTTTGATACACTCGAACAAACTGTTATCAACATAGTTTCGTTCCTTCGCGTTAGAACGAGAAACACGAAGTCTATATCGATGCTAGCATATTTCCAGCGTGATATAAAATCGTTCGACTGGAAAAGTAAGCCTCGGCCGACATTTTTCGCCGTTTCGATCTTTACAATCGACCATGGAAACGTATCCTGTACGTGTACGTTTTTTTTTTTTACTCTGTATACGCAATTCGGGAAGGAAACGGAATCAGAAAGAAACGAGGAATGGAAGAACGCTGAGGACGTTCGCAAAAGAGTGAAAGGAGACGGATCGAGGACAAAAAGGACGAGTGCAGGGATGAAGAGGAGAAGTAGCTCTCCACCAGTTCTTTTTCCTTTTTTATCTCCTTCTCCCTGTTCGTTCGCGAAGAAAAGGGTTCTGCGAAGGAAGCAAGGTCGGAAAATTGCCAAGGATGTTCGACGATGGAATAATACACGGACGAGCACACACGGGAACGCAATTTTTGGCAGAATACGTATTAACCGCGATTAAATCTCGATGAAACGATTCTCGATTCGATCTACCAGTGCGTAGGAACCGTGGGACCCATCGTCTGGTGTTTCCTCGATGGATCTTCTTTTCTGCGAAGAATGGAAGAAACTGCCGCGCAATTTCAGATCGGGCGACTGCCAAGAGAACTTACGACTTGGGAAGATATCGCTCGTGGCTGGCCGACGGGCGAAAATATTTCGCTGTCGTCCCGAATCTTTTGATACGCGACGTGGAAATTAATTATTTCCTTTGGCGCGATGAATTTCTGATAATAACATATATCTTAATAGATAATGTGCGTGGGAATTAGAGAACGCTCCTTCTGTCCAGAGCCGTGATAAATATCTGTAGCGACGAAACTATAAATCACTTAGATTCCAGCAGTATTTTCGATACATTAGATAGAATGTTTTACCGGAGAAGGAATCGCAGTAGAAATTTATGCTTAATTTGGTGCCCGAGGGAAGCGGGTACATATATGCGCGAAACAAATTCTATCAAGAAAAATTAAGGCTTCGTTCTACTGTAAACCTTTGAAAACATAACTTTTCTTGCCTTTGCGCTAGCCGAAAGAATACAATTTCACGCGTATACGTGCGAAAACTTAAACAGACTAACGTCTACTTGAAAATATCAGGTATCAAGCTATCCGAACAGTCTCCGCTTTCGCTATTCTCTGTCACCGATATCGTTAATAACCAAGCGTACCTTTATTAGTCGCCACATTTATTAGTAAACGGATGGTTTTGGTAATCGCGAATAGAATCGGACCGGTTCGCGTTAAGACGCATAACGTCGGGGTATCATTCACGAGTGACCGCGTGACGAACGAAACGACGAGCAATTAAGATTGCCTCGATCGTACAAATATACAAGGTGGTTGGTAACTGGTGGTACAAGCGGAAAGGGGGTGATTCTACGCGAAAAAAGAAGTCGAAAATATAGAATAAAAAAAATAAGAATAAAAAAAGTAGAATAAAAAAACATAGAATAAAAAAGTCGGATAGTAACACATTGGAAGTGTTTATCAACGTAACGTCAATCGAGACGACGATCTACGGTGAGATCCGTTGTAACGAGACGCGATAAAGTGCACGCGTACCGAGCGAAAATTCAGAGTCGATTTCCTCGAAAACAAAGCCTCGAACGAAAAATTTCTATTCTATATTTTCGACTTCTTTTTTCGCCTAGAATCACCCCCTTCCCGCTTGTACCACCAGTTACCAACCACCCTGTATATTATCTTTCTATCAATATCAATTATCTTTCCGACGTTGTAACGTCTACTTTGTGCCAACAAACTTAATAAATCTCCTTGTTTGAACGTAATAAGGAATAAAAGTAACTACAGGATATCCCTCCGCTGCATTAGTTGCCTACAAAAGACGCAGATATTAGGTACAAGAATACAAACTGCTGGCCGGTATTACCGTACAACGCGAACGCAATACTCTGCGAGGAAGGAGTCGTAGGAAGGGAGTTATTCTTCGAATGCGTTCGTAAATGGGCTTCTGCAGAATCTCAGCAGCGTCCTGAAGGCGAAGAGTGCGCGCAAAGTGCAAGACAATTCTCTGTCATCAAGGAAACCCGATTCCCCTCGTAGACCGGTAAGTGCTTCTGATCGTGAGGGAGAACGAGAGGAGAACGAAAAAGGAAAAGGAAAAGAAGAAGAAGCAAGGGAAAGGTGGAGAAGACGGAGAAGGGTGGTACATACGCATGAATGGGCGAAAGCTCATTCTTATTTCCGGCGCGGTTCATTGTGCATTGTTCGTCAAATGGAAATGGAGCCGGCGGTAATTTGCGTTTGAATGAGCCCCCTTTACCTCCTTATCCTTCTCCCGCCTTTTTCATCCCTTACATTTTGAACTTTTTCGCTGCTCTCGCCAGGCAAATTAACGAGAAACGTTCGCGATTACTCGAGGTGAGCGTATATTGGTCGCAGACGACGCGACGAGTTCGTAAAATATGTGTAAATATCGAAAATTTGGACTCGCTTGTATCGAGTCTAAGTTTCTTATTGATTCGGAATGAATACCGTAAATATCAATGACAATGTTCTTCGTTTGTTGATGAAATTATTCGTCAGAGGTTTCTAGCATAGCGACGTCGTAAGTTTTTGTTTAAATCGTTCAGTTCTGTGTACTACGCGGTGGCTGTGAACTGTTGGCTCTTGGTACGTAGAATATTCATTGGTTTGTACGCTGAAAAATCTTCATAACGAAAAGGTCGAACTGTTTTTTTATTCAGAGAGCGTACAATGACTGTTTCGTGCTCAGTGTTGCATGTACGCGGCGAAGTTATCGATCGATCGAACGACAGATGTATTTCTTTTTGGAGAAGTTGGCCTCCTGTGCATTGTGTCTTTTACACATGAGCGTACCAAAGTGTGTTTCTATTATAATTAATTAGAAAAAATTTCCCCATAGTCGAAAAGACGTTCGGGCATGAAGGACTTGATGGAACCGCGTAACGAACGAGTTGACTGAAAAAGTTCACGATAAAATACTATTTTCTGGAGAAAAAGAATTAACGAGAAGGTACGTCTCGATCTGATACGTTTTTTAACTTCACGGGTGGAAAAATCACCATTGCAACACTGTGCGAAACCTGACATACATATGCATGTATCGTACTATTAACGAAGGAATTCGTTAAATGGTAGAAGCGGTACGACACACACAGTTACAGTTATTAAGCGTTTCGTGACAGCATCGTTTACTTTAGTGACTGAGCCGCGTAATTTTCCAGCTGTTTTCTAACGGTATCAAACGACAATTTTCCCAGTAACTCAATCTTCGGTGTTTTATTAATTATAATCTTTTTACACGACGATTAATATGTACATGCATACAAATACATTGTTTTAAGAGATTATACTGTACCGCGTTCTAGTGACCAAGTATCGAGGTATTTCGACGTTGATTTCACAAATCTCGTATGATCGCATCTCTAGAAGTTCCACTTAATTATCGACTAACTCGATATCTTAGAAAAGTATCCCATTCCGTTTCTAAAAATCAGGAGAAATTTATCCCGCAGAAATTCTCCAAGTTAGCCATCGAACGCCAAGGGAAAATAGACGAAAAGCTTTTAGCGCTACGATTCAAGCGCGTAAATTATTTTTTCCAGAAGAGATACGTCAAATATAAGTCAGCAGTCTTCCGACTAAAATACGTCGTATGGTGCCAGATGATCTGAAACAGGCGCAAACGCAAAATCGACGACGAACGGACGCGTTGCTTTTGACATCCGACCCATCGTCCAGTAACATTCGTCAGCTCGTCTGAAATATACGCTGACACGTCATCGCAACATATTGAAATAGACTTGCACGCAAACGACGGGTTGATTCTGCAGATCGTAGATTTCATTGTTTGTGTATCGTCAAGTAATTCGCATTTCGAACTGCAGTCACATCTGTGCGCGGCGGTGAAAATAGCCCGATCATGGACATAGTACGATGCATTGTACATCGACTCCATGATGCGCGTTGGAAACGCTATCGATCGTCGAAGACGATAACATGTATATGAATTTACGCTTGTAATTACAGCTGATTGCGTTCTGCCGAAATACCAACACCTCGAAACGTGTCTGCTGTAGCGAATTTCGCGTTTAATCCCTTGACGTTACTCGCAGTGCGAGAGAAATTTCCCGCAGAGTCGAAATTCACGCTTTGCAATTTTATTAAAAACAGGGAAGTCCGTTTCTCCGTGCGTGTGCGTAAGATTAGGTTGCGAAGCTGCGCAAAATTTTTAAACCTTGCGCTCTATCTACGATTTATCTTGTTTTGTTGGAAGCGAAACGTAGGGGAGGAAAATGCGAGGAAGGAAAAGAAGGAGGAGAGAAAGGTAGGAAGAGTAAGAGAACAAGGGCAAGAGAAGGTACAGAGGAGAGGTGAAAGGGACTAAAAGAAGGGAAAGAAAGGAAAATAAAGGAAAACAAGGAACGGAAGGGAAAAAGATAGCGAAGAGAAACGAATACCCACTTTTATTTCTGTCGATTTCAGAGTTCAGGCAGAAACGAGCCGATGCTTGCCTTGAAACTTCCCCGCGTAAGATTTTTATATTCCACCTGCTCTTAATTTCACGCTAAGTCTCTACCTCGCCAAACATTTTTACAAATGTCTAGTTATAAAATTATTTAAATGTTGACCGATCAAGTTAACTATAGCTGTTGTAGATATTGACTAAACTTAATTATATACTTAATTACTAATAAACTCGATTATACTACGGCGATAGCATCTGCATCGTATAGACATCTGCATACGAAATCTGCTTTTTAAAACAGACACGCGATAGAGCTTATCGATAAGAAGCAGCTGTTACGTTAAATTAATCAGATCAAGTACAATATGTTCGTCGCGCAGGACCAGACACAAACTTGCATCGGGTATATTTCTGCGCGAGTACTTTTTTCACACACTGTACTCGCATACCTTGAGTATGGGTAGACGAGACTGGTTTCTAGCAGCAGGACATTAATGGAACGATCGTTGCGTTAGAGGCTAACGTTACATCTCCGAGATCGGAGTTCGACGAGGCGACCTTTTTCGTTCGACACCATAATTCAGACTGGTAATTTATGGAAATGGGCTTTGGAGTGTCGATAACATCGAACGGCGAATATGAAGTAGGATTTATGAAGAAACTAATTGAACGGTAGGATTCGATTGATTTAATGGCAGTCAAGAGCGCGTGGGTACGAAATATGCTCGACTCCAGTAGACTCTAAGTATTCTTGACGAAAGAATAAGAAAGGAAAGGAATTTCTTCTTTATATATCACATTTAATCGTTATCTCGTATGTTCGCCTCCGTGTCGCTAGTAACAGTTGATGCGAAACGCAGTTGATGCGACGATTATCGATTTTATTATTTACACATCACATTGGATTATGTATTATAATATATTACATTACATCGCACGTTACATATTGTATTTCCTCGTTGTTTCAAATAACTTCAAACGTGATTCTACGCAGACGGAAAAAGCGATACGAGAAGAAATCTATTTTCCAAACTTGTACCTGTTTCGTTCGATTCGATTTATTTCGTCTATTTTTCCTCTGGAGAAAAGGAATCGTACACCGTGGACTTCTGACATTTGTCGTTTGGAAGTTTCGTTGTACGCGACGGTACTTGGAGAAATGAAGTTCGCAATTAGGAGAAAGTTAATAAATACTCGAGCGGCCAGTGACTCGTCGTAGTTCCACTTATAATGTTTTCGTATTAAATTTCTCTCAACTGGCGTCGTTAAACATTCGACGCCGATCTTCACATGCGTAATAACGACCGTGTAGACACAACGGGAATTCCAAGCTATTATCGGCGAAATAAAAAGTTTCGCACGAAAGCGGCGTCAAACGAGACGCGTGCAATTTCTTGCCGAGCAATTATTCCGCGAAAAAGAGATAGCGTTTGCTTGTTTCGCGATGTCATCCGTTTCATTCGTTCGTCTTCCGTTCAGCGAAAAGAAGTTGCACAACAGCTCGAGCGTGACTGCAAAAATTCGGCGAGCTGTTTCCCGACTTCTTACGCGCTGAAAAGACTAACGAGCCTGGACCACGGACAAACGAATTAAGAGTCTTAATTACATAATATTTCGCTGCGAGCTGCAGTACGGTGTATTTTTCTGTTATATCGAGTAAATCTAACAGAACGTTAAACAACAGAATTACCAACACTTTGCGCAACGTTACACCGTATCTTCGTGCGATTATTCGATTAAACGTTCGTCCATTACTTTCACATTATTCGTGTTGCACTTTAGAAATATATCTGCCATTTTATTACAACAATCTTACATCGTGTTACAGCCTTTCGCTAGGAATTGGACCTTTTAACGAAAGTTCATCATAGCGCTGTCGAAAATATAAAATACCAATGATTTACTTTGTCCAAGTAAAATAAACTACTCACGCGATGTACATATACACGAATCAGAACTGCCATGGTCGTTTGTTTTAACGAGACTGCGTTCCCAACTTTTCTCAAAAATCTAATTATCGTAAATAATCAGCTTCCAGGTGACGTTCATCGGCCAAAGAGGAACGTCAAATTAATTCGTCAATAGCTTTCTAGTTCTGCGAAACGACGACAAACTCTCTATAGCGCAACGAACCGAGCGACATGCGTCGGTTATTCAAATTTTACCGTCGAATACGATTTCTCTACGAAATACCGATGAATTTCTGTTCTTGGATCAATTTCTTCCAAGACGTTTATGAGTTGACTATCCAGACTGATAGCTGGCAGGTGCCCGAGGCAAGCGTCGCGCAACTTTCTTGCTGCCTTTAGCGTCTGTTTACAATTACTCAAGCCGCTCGTCACGTACGACAGGCTGCGTGTACCGCGTTTAAGAGTTTGCTCCGGATCCTGGCCGTATTTGCTCGTGCGGTATGAATCTCGCGCGGGTCGTCTCGCATTTTTGCGGTGAAAACAGTCGGAAGCTCGTCAACCAAACTTCGATCGACTGTCGTTCGCTCGATGTCTTGAGAGTTTATCCCAAAAAGCTTGTCGTTCCTGAAAGAACCCCTCCTCGTTTCCACCTGCGCGCTATGTGTGCCTCTTGTTTGCTAGCAACGGTGTATCTTAGTTTTAGTTCCGTTGGTCTGCCGTTATTTAACTTCGGGAAAATCTACGGCTGATACTTCAAAAATTATACTTAAATTTAGTAACTGACCACTCGCTACTAACAAACTAAATCTATAACTCAACGTCATGTATTGCTTAACACTGACACTGTGCATGTAACTAACGCTTTCTACGTATTGGGTTGTCCGGGAAGTTTTTTTTCGTTTTATAAGGAAACAACAGACGCGCGACATTTTTCCTTTTCTATTATTTTATTCCTGAATCACGTACGATCCATTTTGTTCCGTTTCTATCATTACGATCGTACGTAATTCGATAAAATAATATGAAAGGAAAAATGTGGTGCATCCGTTGTTTCCTTATAAAACGAAAGAAACTTTCCGGACAACGTAATACTAGGTAAATCGTTTAGTAGTAAGTGGTTACGCGTCATTCCACTAAATTACTATAGTCCGCTCAACGAGTCCGGATGCCAGCTATAAACATAGGCACGTGACGGTATTTAGACGAGACAGGGGCGTTGTCGTAGTTCTTGAATATCGTACTTACCACTTTCCATGCGACCTGACTGCGAATTTTGGGGATCCACAAGTTCGTCCCTGACATAAACGAACGATCAGCGTTTGGTCAATCGTTAATAAAATAAGTGCAATGATAAAAAATAATAAACAAGTGTCGGCCAATAGTTGGTTACAGCCGTTTAAAGCGGCTGGTATCTTGACTCGTTGGACAGACTTTAGACGCATCTGTACGAGCCTTCAAACTGCGTAAGAGAGTACGATCGTTTGGATTGTCAGGATTAAAGAGTTTAGGTACGACGAGAATCTTCGGTTCTATGACCTCGTTGCCTTAAAAAAATACTTCTGGTGGAAGGAACTTGATGAAACAGCACAGCGCTTACTTCGCAACTTGCAAAACGAATACGCATCTGAGTGATTTAGTGACTTAGCCGAGCAGCACTTTGCATCCTGGCGTAAAGTTTCTGACATGTTTGTACGTTGCGAAGAAATAGAAATGGATAGAGCGCGGAGATGGTTTGTATTGGAAGGTGAGATCGATTCGACTTTCACGAGTAAATGGAATTGGTAATTAAAAGGTCGCGACTCCTGTCGATGCGTGGCCGAGCGTCGACGACGCCCAGTTTCTAATTAGAGTGCCACGGACTTGAAACTGTAACCGTGTCGAGAGCATGTAAATTCAGATCCGTGGAGAGCAGGAAGTGTTCGTTGCGGCTCGTTTGATTTCCAGTCAGAACGCAGCTGACCTGTGATGTCAGGTAACGCTTGTAAAGCTTCGGGTCGAATGAAAGTTCGGATGTCGTTCGTGTCATATTCGTCGAGGGTATTCTGGACGAACGTTCGAACGCGATATCCCTCTTACGACGCACAATCGACGATTAGTATAATTTTAACATGCAACAGTAGCGTATATATAGGAGATTGTACCGTTTAACACGTTGAGTGTCGCGGTAGTCATCGGTGATGCATGTTACTAAATTTTTGTGGAATCGTCAAGATGAGATCCAGAGGATGGACTAAAAAATTGACAACGACGCGAACGAACTAGGCGATATTGTTGAGGAAAAGCAGCACAAATACGATATAATATTTTGCAAAAATTCAACGTTACACTGTTATATGATCTTAGGTGTTGTCAGCGTATTTTAATTCGTTTCGATTTCGTTGTTACTTCATTTGACTTTGCTTGGCGTCACGTATTTCCAGCGATGTCTTTCTGGGCTAGGAATGTAGCTGGGACTGCAACTAGCTTTACCCTTTTCGTAAATGAGATTATCCGAAGCTTTTCGAAAGACGTATGTCGACAAATCCAAACTCGCGTAAGCCGTTTTAGAACAAACTGCGTCGCGACTCGATACCAGTCGATGCAGCTGCAAGTGCAGTGGAAGTCGCCTCCTTCGAACGGGACAACTTCTCACTGCTCGAATTACGTAGACGTATTCTGTCTGCGTTGATTTGCTCGCCTGGTTCTGCTGATCGGTCGTCGACGTTCTAGACAGCATAAATGATATTCTTAGAAGAGGTTTGAGCAAAGTGTCGAGCAAGAAGCAAGAAGCATTTGAATAGCATTGCGTTTGTTATAGCATTTAAGTGCGAGTTAAATTCTTTGTCGTTCGGTAGAATTTTCACGCGATTACAAAGATGTTAAACGCGGGATGAAAATGAAACGTAGAAGCTGCTAAGGATCTCTTCGATGGAAAACAAGTAAGTAGAAATACTCGCTGGAAGCACTTTACCCTCGACAGTCTGTTCAAATTTAAATCTCCCGGAAATGCATAAACATTCGCGGTCCAATTACAAAGCAAAGCGACGCTCGTTTGAGTTCCAACATTGGAAAATTACAGATCCACCAGATACACAATTTTTCCGAAACATTCGCAGCAGCCGCTTGTAACCTCCGTCTAATTTAAACTGGATTTTCCATTCCGAGGAACACGCGGATCGAACGATCGTTCCCTTACGCGCGATTCGCCGAATAGAAAATTTGCAATTTGTCCGGAATGAAATTTTTAAAGGACAAAGAGAATCGCGTTAACGCGAGAGAGCCGACACAAAGCATAGGAATTTTGCGCGAGTGGTGACTGTGGAGAGGCGTGTCGGAAGTGGCTGAATAATGAAAGCAGCGTCGCGAACCGAGGATGTTTTCCGTATGTTCGGCGCGCGACATCAAACTCGCGCCTGAATACGTTTCCGGGCGTAATTTAAGGCTGCCTGGGCGTGACGCTGGTTGGCAAATTCCATCGGGCCGTTAAATAATTCGTCGAACAACGTACTTTCTAGGCCCGATCGATCGTTCCGCCACGGCGTGCCTCAGGCAAGGCGCATTGACTTTTCTTTCCAGCTGAATATTCGAGTGGATGTTGCAGGCGCTGGTTGCCATCGAATTTATCGAGTCGCGTGCGACGAACGTCGCGTCGTTCTGTACGTCGTTCTTTGAACGATTTCCATCTTGTTGCGCTGGATCTTCGCGTTTCGCGATCCTTTCGTCGACTATGGCGGATTGGCTGCCTGACGCGTTGTCGATACTATTACGCAGCTTTTCCTCCAGCTGCAGCAAATCTCGGAAAAACGTTTGGCCTTTGACGCCGAACAGACCTGTTCTGAAACAATTGCGCGTGTCTACCGAGCAACGATTCGAAGAAACGAAAGGAACAAACATCAAACATACCTGTTTTCGTCGTTGCGCCTTTTTCTCGCCAGTACGTTCTCCGTATCGGAATGAGACTTCTTCAACATCGCCTGCTCTTTCTTCCGATGCTTCTTCAACTCCATGACGATCATACGTCGAACGATGACGTTCAATTCCTCCTCCTCTTTGCCGGAACTGGTGGCGCGTCTGTCGAGGATTTTTTTCGAACAACTTTCACGTGCGCGTCGTTTTATGATGTGCGTAATTATACGGTACAAGGAACGAACGAAAGCGTAGTGTTTTTAGAAATTTAATGCCACGGGTCGATGACATCTCTGCAATTTGCTTTTCCTTTTCGAGGGAACGCGGGATTACTGAATTACTACCCGATCCAAATCAATCCGACGGATTAGAAAGCGTTAAATAATATGTACGAGGACAGAGCGAGGACAGAGCGACGACATCGCGTTCGCGACAATTTCGGCTGAAATCGTGGAAAGCGCGAAACTGTAGTTAAAATTTCAATCGCGTCGTTTCGATAGAAATTACAGTCGCGAGTATCGACAACGAGGATCGCGCGATCGCAAAAACACATCGAGTATTCTCGTTCTAATTGACTTACGATCGGCTAAAGAAAATCGTAGATTCCGTTCTTCTACCGTTCCTCGTCGAGTTCTTCTCTGGAGGCGGTCCAACGTCTTCCTCTGCATCTTTGCTTCGAGATATCGCACTCTTGCTCCAATGAAACGCAGATTTTTCTTCCGTGCAATTTGCCTCGCTCTTTGGGTCTCTTCCAAACTGTTCGTCGAAATAATCGTCCTTCCGCGTACGCGCTTCGTCATCCTTATCCGTTGCCTGGCGAAACGAAAATTCCTCCAACGTATCGGCTACTTTTGCAGGATTTTCATGTTCCTTCTGTTCCACCTCCGCGGATCCTTTCGATGCGCGAGCAGTTTCTTCCGATGCGTCCATCTCGAAATCAGCTGGCTTTTCGTTGGGAAGTTGCTGGGAATTTTTCATGAACGCGACGCCCTCTTGCGAGATCGAGACGAGAAACTTCTCCGCCAGGGAACGACTCGCCGTCGTCTCCGAAGGTTTTTCATTTCTCATCTCGAAATTTGCCAAACGTTCCTGCGAATGTCCGCCGCCCCTTCCAATTTCTAAATGCGCCTCGAATTTATACGACGAACGAACCTCGTTGTTGTTCGGGCACGTATCCTCGTTTTCACGAGCAAACGCGTCCTCCGCGTGTCTCTGCACTCCTGGAACCACGCAAACGTTTTTCATCGTAGCGCAGTCGCCGAGTTTGTCCTCGGACCGATCCATAAATTTCCACGAGCACGTTGCGCAGCTTTCTTCCAACGTTGCGTCGTACTTCGAGTTCGTTGAATTTGACGGTTCCACGTTTTTTGATTCATCGGCCGCTGCATCGAAACTCGTTTCGAGAGCGACGTGGTCGTTCGACGTTTTATCTAAATAAACGTCCATATCGTTCCTGATATTCGCCCCGGTGATCTCTATCGAGGTGCGATCATAACGACGTTTCTTTCGCTTTTCCCAATGACTTTTCAAATTCTTCGAGAGAGATGCACGAATATCTTGCAAGGTCTGCTCCAGTAGACGTTTGACCGTGCTAGGCTCGAACTCCGCACGCCTGTGCACGCTGAAAGCAGATCTTTGAAGAAATTAGTCGATTCTCGTCGAAGTTAACCGTCTGTCGAAATAATAAGAGGAGAAAACGAGCGCATTCGTTTAATCAATTTATCCTTCGAGATAATCAAACGTACGGTAAAAGGAAAATCGCGACTCTGTTCTCACCGAATGTAACTATTTAAATGAACCGAAAACGAATTCAAGAATTCTTTCACACGACGTTCTTCAACGATCGTCCAATCCATCCTTACGAACACCGACAAATATCATTTGATTTCTACATCGATAGAAACGCGCGAGTATTTCCTCGTATGACAGAGAGCCATCGAATCGGAAGACAAGTACGCGACAATCTGGAAGTCAGCAACGCCTATCGGATTGCCCGACAAAGCTATTACTCATCGACCGTACGCGATATTCGTTGCACGTAGAACGAAAGTCAGCGTCAACTTGGAAATTGAATCGAATCGATCAACCTTTTCGTGATTATTCGATTTGACGGGCGGCGATTTAATTACTTTTTACCATGGTCGCGGAAGTAACGGATTCCGCGTAGGAAAATTCATCGGGAAATAAGAGGGGGTGGGACGGGGGCGGAATTGGCGCGATACAATCAATTAAATTCGATTACGAGGTAGCCACGCGTACGAACGAGCTTGCGCGACAAAATCGACGTAATTACGCTGGTTCTGGACAGGAGACCTGGTCAATAATTGATTTCCTCCGCGCCACGAGACGCTTCTCGGGACCAGACGATTCGACGTCGGTTCTTTCGACCTTCTTCTCGACTTGTTCACCTCGTAGATTGATAACAACCTCAGCACGCTCGACACGACGAGCCAAACGTTCCACGCGAGGACAGCGAGCGAACAGCAGACGCAGATCAGTGGTAATATCGAGCTCTCGTATGCCGGGATGCTTGACATTCGCATAGTAGCAGAATTACGAAGGTAATACGATCACGAGAACGAGAATTTGTTCATGTTATCCTGGCACAAACTTTACTCGCGCATCTTTACAATGTCTTTTCTGTTTGTTACGTTAATACTATTCGCAATGAAATTCAAGACTCGCGCAATTTTCTTTCCACGAGAGATTTAGTTAGGTTACCGAAAGATCCGAATTTTGCGGCTGCGACCAAGCGATTTGCGATTGTTTTGCTTCGTCCGCAATGTTCCGGTTTCGATATACCTACGCGAAGTTCGTTCGTTTCCAACTTTTCGGTCGTTTGGTATTTTTTCCCCCTCTTTCATTGCGCGCGCGTGACTTCCGGCAGAGCGGCACAGTCGGCAGCAATGTAAAAGTCGAATAAGTATAGCATTTGTAATTTGAAAGATGGCTGGACCGTGGCGCGGTTTGGAATTAATTTCCCGGAACCGCTGTAAATGCATTTTCGGTGCAAATATTTTTCGCCCACGAGTATCAACGCGAATATTCAAATGCGAGTGAAACCGGTCGCGGTGCATCGAGGAAGACGAATTTCGAACGCGTTCAATAAATCGCAAGATAGAATTTTATGCAAACAATATTTCGCCTCAGATATTAAACGACCCAGCCTCTAGAATTGCAAATCTGCTCGATGTTAATATGTATGGCACCGTGGAATTTAATATGTCGTGTCACGGTGATTTTACGCCAGATACGATCGGGTCGTGACAAAGCCGATCCATTACCGACAACTGTCAACCGCGTATTTAAGGACTCAATGTCAGGAAGTTCGAGGCCACGAAACGTAATAAGAACGGCGTTATGTTACGGAAACTCGATAGAAAGAACGTGGACTCGTAAAGTTTCGTATCCTTTGAATTTCGTTTCTGAAAATTAACAGCTTTTGGTATTTAATAATTGCAATTTAGTAATTCTTAGATAGTAGACATCGTACAGCGAATATCGTGTCAGCCGGCTGTATCGTAAATCGTAAAATTGGATGTCAACGCGTTTTAGTATAATGCGTCGAGCAACGAAGCAAAATCGAATAAACTACTCACTCAGCTCCTTGGAAATCATAGAAATTTTTTCTCATCTTTTTTATCGTCGGTTTAAGTTCCCTGCAATTTAACACAAATTTTCTCAGTTTCGTCGAACCTGATCGTAATAGCAACAAAAAGGATACCTATTCGTTTAACGATCCCTTATCCGATATTCTGTTATCAATAATTAATTAGTTGCACAAAACTTTAGGTTTCTAGATCAACGCGTTAGATACCAACAACAGTATCGAGTATCGTGTGTTCTTAATTAATTATTACTTGACGTAATTTCCCCATAATTTATACATATCAAATTGACGAAGTTCCCTAAATTGCCACGAATCCCCTCTAATTCGACAAAAACTTTCCCAATGTTCGCTATCGAAATCGACGAGAATCGTACGAAAAGCTAAATACCCGTGACATTATTTCCACTAACAAAGTCGACGAAATCCATATAAAACGATATCTCGCTAAAATCGACCGTTTCTTTAAACCACGTAACACGAAAACGCGAGAAAGTTGAAGCAAATCTGTCGATAATAACCGTTGCAATCGCGATATTTCGTCTTCGTATAAAGATAATGTTTCTATCAAGGGATTAAAGGCGAATGGGGATCGCGTCGTATCACGTTCATCGATCAAACGTCCTCGTTTCTTTCTCGTCCACGAGTATTATCGGAATGAAACGGTGCCCAGCGGAATCGAGCATTGGTTTTTCACCACTTCCTATCCACGAGTGGTGTATCGAGTATCCGGTGCACCCTTTAATTCGCACGCATCGCACGTATACGTGACGTTGACGATTCGAGGACGCCGTTGAACGTCAAACGCATGCCCACGTTGCGAGGACTCTCTAATGGAGTGTCCTGCCAGGTCGAGTGGCTCCGTTGCATATCATTTACCTTTACGAGCAAACGCAGTTACACACTCGGCATAACGTCGATGCTTGAACCACGTGATCCTGATTCTCGGTTAGTCGGCTACGTTTCGAGGAATCTGTCGCTGGAACAGGTCGTAAGTTACCGCTTCGCGTCACGTTCATCCTCTATAAATAAAGTGTCCGACGATTTTATGCTCCGTTGCCGGTCGATCTCACTGCCATTAGGCTTCGCAAGATCTATGTGCACGATGCCTGCAATTAGTAGACTGCGAACGTTTACGCGAATTTACGCGTGAGCGTACAATTTAGTTTTGCGAGTGTAACCGGGAAGATATGGAATCGAAATACGGACGTGTTTCGCGTATTGAAGATCGCGATTGAAACGCGGATACTTGCGCAGATCTGTATTTTTGCGAAGTGAGTCGGAGAGATGAGATGCAAGCGAAGATTTCTTCCAGTTATTAAATATCGCAAGGAATACTCTATTTTGGATATTTTACTGACTTTCGCAGATTACGTACATTTGACAAATCTTTACAGTTTCAAATATCTCATAGATGTATAACAACGTACGGTCTAGTTATATCATACGCTGTCGTAAAAAGAATCCAGGAATATTACGTAATATAAATTTTTTTGTAGAAAGAATCGAAGAGCATTACGCCACACGTAACGTAATAGTAGATTATGAAAACACGGATTAGTGGAAAATTTGGAAATGATCTCTTGCAAGAGTGATCAGGAGGCAAGAATAGAAACTAAGAGCAATTACGACGCTTTTATTCGAAGGTTCCTACTTAATGTCAATTACGTATACTTAGAAAACGGTTGAAAATAATCTTCTCTCGTATGAAAATAAAGTCGCTCTGTTGTCCGAAAAAATCGAATATACGATTGTAATTGGAATGAAGGTCGAACCATAAACTACCGGATTCTCCTCTTCGACGATGACCTGTACGGGGAATTTGGTGAAAGTTGTACTTCGTATTTGGACGCGAAGATTTCGAGATGTTGCCTCAGAGGAGGGATTAAATAAGCGTGCTTATTCAGCTTATGAGTATCCTCGTAAGTATTCCTGATTGACGTGTATTCATCAATAGCGATTTGAAGTATCTGCCAGGACAAAAATGATGCTTCCTTCTGACAGATTTGATAGTTTATCCAGATCCTATAAATAGAAATCGCGTAATTACGGTAATGAAGCTACATCGAGTAACGAAGCTACAGTTAGCTTTGCAACGTGTGATCACTAGGCCGATATTAAAAGTACTGCGTTAAAAATGACAAACGGATCTGTTAAGATATTAAAATAGGCATCGTTTCTCGATGCCCCAAAGCTAGCGTAGACGATTACGGATTTTTTTAAAGAGCTTTCATTTTCTACCTAACAACATCCTCTTCCCTTACCATCGAAACGGTTGCTACTTGCGTAAGCTTCTTACGTGTATATCGAGACTTCTGTAAGCTTTCATTCGTTTCCACTCGCAAGGAGGTGCATTATTGTTTCAAGTTGAACGATACTGCAGCGGAAAGATGATCACGCAACGACAAACACCGAGTTGATACTGCTTCGGCATCGATAAATTCGATAGTTGCAATCGTATAAACCCAGAAATAAGGAAACGGAAAACAGAATAAACCACGATACTTGCTCCATGACAACTTTACGAAAGGAGATCTAAATAACGATAAAACTAGTCACGATGATCCTGCGTTACCACCGTGCATCCTCCATCGTCGGTACGACGATAACGAACAATTTCCGCGCGGATTATATCAAAGGACACGGAGAAATATATTGAAGACACCGCGAAAGGAGGAGAAGTAGATCAGCCGATGGACGAACGGTGGGAAAGCGTTCTCTGAGTGACGACATTTTCACAGAATGGTCCCCACAGCTGGTCAAAAACCCGGAATAGAAGAAAGGAAGAGGACAGAGACGCGGAACAGTGTATTACTCCGGTTGCGTGGCCCTCTTAGGAGCTCTTAGCGAGTCGTACGAAAAGTTTCATGCATACGAATGCACGAGAAACTTTGGATGCACGGCGTTTCACGACGCATTTGGAATTAAGGCAGAAGAGCAGCAAGAGAGAAAAAGGGAGGAGACGTAATGGAATAGGTGAGAGAGCGGGAGCGAAAGAGAGAGAGGGAGAGAGAGGGAGAGAAATAACGAAGGAGCACGTAGATATTGGAACAAAAGATGTGATATAACGTATATTATTGGTTTTATAAGTCGTTGCTTGTCATTCGGTAAAATTGCACTTTTTTAGAACGGCGCTATGGAAGGATAATGGATGGATAGGAACATGAAAGGATAAGACAAAACTACGTACAGTTTCACAAAACTACACGCACGAACTACGTACACGGTGTACATAAAGTTTCGTTCCACGTAACGGCAGATATATCGAGTTTTAGTTCAAACGAAAAATACTTCGTTGGAATGTATCGGATGCACCTTGAAGCGTCTTTGCAATTAAGTTGGACCAAGTAGGAGCGTAACTGTGGCGTGACACTGTAAGACAGGAAGGAAGGAAAGAGAGAAAGGAAGAAAAGGAAGAGACGATGAGTTTTGTGGCGCAGTCAGTGCACTCGTCGACGAAATAACCAAACAGATCCGTATCTTAGATGCTGAGATAACGGACTCGAGTCAGAGGATGTAGGAGAAGCGTTTGCGAGAATTGCCTTCGGTGTATGTCCCTCTGGTGACTGTCAGCGTCGGCGTACGATGTAAAAATGTATCGAGAGAGAACGAAACGGAATAAACATGAAATAAATGAATTTAAAAAAACAAAACGAAACAAAAAAAAAAAGAAACAAAAAAACACACACACAAAAGCAAAGTAATTGGCCCGATTACGAGAGCAACATGATTTCTGTCTTGCAGGCGGCGCGGAGACAGACGCGGTACAGGCGATCTTGGCCAGATATCTTCAGAGGCGTCTTCAGGGGTCGCAGCTGTCGACGCCGCCGCCGCCAGCTGTCCTCTTCAGTAGCAATAACCAGGCCAGAATGAGACACGCTCAAAGGACGACCAGCAATGCGTTGCCGAGGAATGTCAGCGAAAAAGAGAGGAGGGAACGCGTGGAGGATTACGAGGATTACGAGGACGACCTTGAGGGTTTCGAGGACAGTGAGAGGAGCAGGACCAGATTCGATCTCTTCGCCGGTAAATCCTTGAGCCCCGCTCATATTCCATTTTTCGGATCATTTCGTATCTTGGTATTTTATCGCTCGAGTATTTTATGATCTTCGGATAAGCTTTTGTAATGGTGTTCGGTGAAAGGATATTATAGACGAGAATGTGTCTACTATATCTTGATGTTCGATCAGTATTTTAATTTGATAATAATTTATTTAAGGATTTCTCGTTGGATGAATTGAGGAACAACGACGTTTTTGTTCTTCGCCGATTATTGAAAATACGCGGCGGCTTTTGGTAAAATTAATGTCGATTTTTATTCGGATATGAAATTAATTACGTATATCTATCGATTTGTGTCATTGTTGATTTAATCATAATCGGCTATGTAGAGTATATTTAGGTGTATGATACAAGTCGATAATTGTAGTGTTAACGGTCTATGGAACACATGTTAGAAATGGGAATTAAGACTGCAGATTTTAGAATACGTTCTTTTTCTACGTCGTAGCACATAGTTGGGGACAATCACATTAGCACTCGGATGAGAAGAAAGTGTAGTTGCACGAGGATGTGGAATTTCAGACAGAAAGTTAGCCCCGCAGCGACTAATTACTAACCTTCCTTCCTTCTAATTGCTAAAGGTCCATTAGCGAATCAGTAAATGTAAGAAACTGCGAAAGAAACTAGTCTTCGACTCTTTTGATTTATTTACCACGTATATATCGCTATTCCTAATCAGCAGTGTTTTTCTTCATCAGTTCAACTATCACGTTATAGCAAAATTGATTTGACATCGTTGTTTATGTTACTCGCATAAATACTATGATTATTAGACTACGGATTGTCACATGCAAAACTACAGTACAAAGTAACGAAAGCAAAATGCTCGTTGTAATCTTTACTTAGTAGATGAAGCGAATCTCTGTCAGGTTTCTATTTCCTTACCTGCGTTCAAGTATGAAATTTTATAAAAAATTACACTCAGATCATTAGATATTATATATCAGCTTAGGAACAATAGCGATGAGATTCATATTCACCGCCTATAGTTTGCTCACGAATTCGCGTCGACGAATGCCATCCTTGCCACGTTGCTTGAAGTTATCGCGGACTCGTTCACGCATTGACGCCAAGTTTGAAGCCTGTGCATGGCTACGCGATTACTCTTCTGCAATTACCACGTTTAATCCGGTTATACCGTTATTTAGCCAGCCATTCCTGTTATTACACGTAAAATACAAGGATGAACGGATTATCGAGCGAGCCCGTGTGTACCTACGCAGCACGGATAATCAAATAAAACGACGGCTAATCGGACAATCGAAGATAACGCGCGATACCTATCCAACGACGCAGACATTGCTACTATTAATATCTGGATATTCGAGCACAGGCCTGTTATCAGCACCCGAATAACGCTTTCTGATCACTGGCCTGACCGATCGTTTTCGTTTGAAACGATTTGAAATTGTTCGTTGGCCGGTCATCTATATTCGTTTGCTCTGTTCCTGAATGGAATTATTCTGTTATACAGTTAGCTTGTCTATTTGGGTTTGTAAAATAATGTCGCAAATTGGAAATGCAACGGAAATTTCTCTATTTGGAAATGGAAAAGATTGATCACTATCGCACGTGGTATAGTACGGTTTTGTGAGGTAGTCAAATGTTCGAATGTTTGTTCCGTGTTGTCTCTAACCTGGCTTTTCGTCTCGTTCTTCTCGCGAGTGACGTATCTTTTCGATATATCATTTCTTTTAAAGTCTTTTTATATTAATAACGCTTTCATACCTTGACAGACTTATTAAAAACGACTTGAAAATATTTATTTGAAAATCAAACATATTTTGTGCTGCATCTTATTTTTCCTCTTCTTCGTGCTTGCTTCGTCGTATTTTATCGTATGTAAGAGAGAAAAAGAAATCGCACGCTTCTAAGAAGCACTACTTTTTTCGCTTAGAAAGCAAATATCATCTAAACTCTCTTCTCTTTTAATTCTCTACAACGAATTCCACGTATCAAAATTTCTTATATTCGATCACCAGTTATCACTAAAAATTGCAAAAAGGAACATCTGCAACCTCCGCCTTTCGGTTGGCGCGGAATTTCGGCTGACGCTTGGCAAGAAGGAAGCGAGATCATCGCTGTCCACCGTCTCGAAATTACTCACCTGTCGTGTGTAATGCGATGACAGGGGTGTAGAGGAGCGTGCATTGACGTCACGACGCTACACGCCTCTGTTCTGAACCGTTCTGACCGTGTCGAATCGTTCGACAGTAGAACACGTCTGCTTGCTGGCTGCACGCTTCAGATCTCTCGCATATCTCATCCAGGCGCGAGAATGCTTTCGTCCATCGTAAATACCGCCTGTTCTTCGTGCCGTAACGCGTATTCCTCGAGTAGTTTGGATTTTCTAACACACCTCGCATCCACCGGCATTGAGATTGAAGTTCTGCTTGAAGAATTTCTCGAATTTCTCGAGATATATAGGAAATCGAAGAACATGTCCAAAATTCGCGAAAACCAGGGATGCAGGAACGTAACCTCTTCTTTCTTGATTTATTATCAGAAAAATTGTAGTAAGATAATAAATATCTTCATTTTTGTCATTGGTACACGCCGTAGTGTATTTTTCAATAAATTTATTTCGTACACAGACGACGAAGCTGAGAAGATTGTACTGCTGTGTTTTCATTATTAAATTCTTTTCTTTCGTTCTATTAATTCCGAATGGTAGGTGTATTTTCAACGATGCGTCTGCCGTATTTTTTTGACTAATTTTGTACCGTTGTACCAAAAATTAATTGCGATAGCGGAACGATAATAATAATAATAATAATAATAAAGTGTATATTGCACACGACTACGTGCAGTATCATAGTAAACAGTGATAACAATAATAATAATAATAATAATAGAACACGTACAGATTATGTTTGTATGCAATACTACAATGTGACACACCGTGAAGTTAATCGACTGACCCCTTAATTTGCATTTCATTTCGAAGAGGTAAATTGTAATTTGCAGGAACGTTTAAAATGCCATTTTACACTTTACGTGCGTTACAAGCAAAATTGTATAATTTCAAACGCGACTGTATCGTCGTTTATAAACTGAATTAACAAATTCTACAGAGTTTTAATTACGGGCTCTAACGAACCGACACTATTTACCGTATCTTTCAATTTTACACGTTTAGCTTATTTTCCATTTTCATCAGAGTAGTTGTAGGAAATTTCGTGCAGCTAATTCCGGTAGCATTTCGTAGTCGCTGGTTGCCACAATTCGCATTCAATTTTCATAAGGTTCCTTTGTAGTTGCTGACGAGACAAACGGCGCGCTTCATCACGGAAAAATGAGAATTGAAACTTTCTCTTTGTCTTTCAAATTTCAGACTCTCGAGAAAGTTCGCGACATCGTGCTAAGTCTTACGTCGAAATTCGCGTCGTGCATTGAATCTCGCAGAACTTGGAATTTTACTTCGAGAGGACACCCTTCGATTCCTTCGTATAATAACTCTTGCGTCGAATATTGTGAAATTTTATAAATATCATAAATGTTATAAAAATTTCCCTTCGAAGTTAATAAACGAAGATCACTTGGCAAAATTTTTTCTTCCTTTCGATGCTACCTTCGATACATGGGTTCATGCGTACAGCAATTAATTTAGCGGACGTTACGGCACCGAACTAAATTTTACGGAAGAATATCTGGATTTCATATTCGGGCAATTCGTTCGATTTTAATGTTATTGAAAATATATGGAGCGTGTTTTCTCATCTTTGATTGTAGGATCTTCACGCTTTTATTTTGAAGACAAAATTCCAGATGTTTGCCAAATTAATAAGGAGGATGGAGATATATGGAGAATGTCAGTGTTGGAACGATTTAAAATCATTGACAAAGAAAGGAAATATGAATTATCAATACACTGCGAATTTTTATGCATTTCCAAAAATTTGTAGCATATTAATATTAGAAAAAAAAATGCACATAATATGTAAAAATATCCAAAGTATACTGCTTTCTATAATGCCTGCTAAGTAAAACAATTTTCTACCAAGACCTACTTTTTAAATTATACTCTCAAACACATGAATTTGCATAAAAATCCGTCTAGTTATTAACACGCGTACGGTTACGGTTACAGCCTAATTACGCATATATTAAATTACACGTTAATAACATATTAGAAGTTTCTAAATTTTGCTTTGAAAATTCTCTCGCGTCTCTCAGTTTCGCCAAGAGAGCGAGAACTGTCGAAAATATGAAACGAGTGAAATTCGCTAGATAGGGACCGTAGAGCTCTGAAAGGCAACATTTTCAACAAAATCTCCTTTCCTTCGTGCAGCGAAAAGCTGCAGCTCGATCGAATGACCGGTGTACAGAAACAGAACGGAAACATGAATTCCACGACAGATTGACACGTATGCAAACGTGACATATTGCACCTTTTCTCTATTTTTCGTCCTTTTATTTTTCTATTAACGAAAACGTTTCTCTACGGCCACCCTCAACTCCTGCCGAACGATTTGGAGTTCGTGAGTTCGATATTTCAGCCGAGAGCCTTGTCGTGCTTTTAATTGAGCGCAAGGGATTTCGATATTCGTGCGATGCAATATGCAATCGAGTGAGCCATCCAATCGAATGGTCACGGGTCGTCGATTGCATCGACGATGCAACGACAGCCGGGCTCGACTTGTTGATAAGTTTTATTTGTTGCTCGTCAACCGGTCCACGCTTCCCCTTTCCTTTGTCCCCGTCTTCCAATCGGACTAGATTCGACGTTCATCCAATTAAATGTTCGCGGCCTGTTTCCCACCCGTAAACCATCGTGCCGCGATTTCTCTTTCCAGCTTACCGTGCCAGTTCTATGGCGAATCGTTTAATTACACCGGTGTTTGTTAATATGCAGTAACACCGCCGTACAAACCTGAAAAACGCTTTGTGATAGTATTGGCGAATTCGTAGATCGAACTTAAGATTGCGTCGCGTTGATAAGTTCGTGAATTTGCGGAGTTTAGTTTGGGGACTGTGGTTCGTATAATGTTAAAACTGTTGAATTCTTTTGAACGCGAAGCAACGAAAGGTAAATCGGCAGTAACTTTGTGTGCGCGATGAAAGAAATTTTGTTAGTTTGGTTTCTTATACGTGTGAATGAAACATATAAAGATTGTATAAATTGTATAATATAATTATATAAATTATATTGTTATACATTTTATTTGGTTCTGCATAATCTTCCTCTCTCGTGTTTGGACCAACTTCCGAACTTTTGCATTGTTTCGCTTGACACACGACAGTATATAAAGTGTAGATAGAATTTTAAGCAACTTACGTATTGATTTAAATCTAAAATTTGAATAAACGTATCTTTTAATCTCCTTGCGTTAATTCAGACATCAGATAATTATCGTTCATAAATAATGTAACAATTAAATAATAATTTTCTTCATTTCGCGACGAAATTGAATATATCGATCATCTTTCTTTCTTCGTATTACTGTTCGCGAATTGCCAAAAAAGAAGCATCGCGTATCAAGCACCGCAACGAAGCTTTTCGCGATCTTTTTAAAGTTCGTTCTGTATAATTATTAAATTAGAATTCCGTGGTATGTCAAATAAATTTTGTCTCCCTTCCGATTCCATTATTACGTCAAATTTGATTTCATCGTTGAAAGTGGCGGAAATATAATTTTAAGCAGACGAAGGCAATAGTATTGTACACAAAGAATAAGGGAACGGTAGAAATTCATGGCGGATTGCAAATTCGTTTCTCGGGACCGTGCAAAGGAACTGTGTCAAAAGTGTTTACAGTATTTCGTTCTCCATCGCTTGAAAGTTTCCTTTGGCCCGCGGCGGTTCGGAAATTAACAGATATGTAGGCGTGTTTGCGGAGCGGGTAAAAGTCGCGATGAAACACGCGGAAGAAGCACGAACTTTCAAAGACCGTTTCTCTTCTACTTTTGGGAATGATTGGAAGAATCTTGCGCTTTCAACTCGGCTGATATAAATTCAATTTACATCTCCCAGTTTCGAGTAAAAGCACGCTGTGTTTCAAATTCATAAAATTCCTTTCATAATATCGAAGAACGAAATCTAAGAAAGAAAAAAAAAAAACCTCTTATTCTTCGCAAGACAATAATTAGACTACGGATTTACTGCTCGCGGCTTTAACAATTTGCAATTGAATAATTTTGATAATATTTCTTCGCGAATTAATAGTAGTCGAATTTCGCGTTGCCCGACATTCAAAGCGAATGTACATTAATTTTTACTTAGCACACGTTTTTCCGATAAACCTTCGCAAACTCCTCGGTAAACTTTCGCAATCCACGTTACCGATCGTATTATGCGTTTCTCGTATATCGCGTCGAAGTTTCGCATCGACGACTTGATACTTTAACTACGTTCTACTTAAAGTTGACATTGTTGGATTTCTAATTTAACGCTACTAATATCCTATCGGATAGCTAGCAGCGTGATTGTAAATTCAGACACTCGTCTAGAAAAAAAACTCGTCTGAAATCAGCGTACGAGTTAATTAAAATTCAATCGATGGTTTTATTTGAAGGAACAGTCATCATTGATCAGACGCTTTGAAGTACCTTCGAAGTACTCGAGTCGATTATTCTTTAACAATGTACATAAGTACACGCACGAGTGCGCATAGTTCTCGCACAGTACCTATCGATTTCCGATCTTAATACGCTTGTATACTAATCATTGCTCATCACCGGTTCAATTCCCAGGACAGCGAAAAAGCTATACGAGGAATTCTTCCTATAGAAAACAAGATACGAGAAATACAGAAAATGATACGCACGCAACGTCGTATTTATGGAAATTTTTAATCGCTATTTTACGCGTACATGTAATAATTTCGTAACATTTGGAAACACAAACAGATCTTTGTTTATCGAGGCTTAACTTCGCAGACGTTTTCAGACGAATTGGAGAGAGTTGTTCGCTTGTACAAGCGAATTAATTCCTTTAAACGTTGTGCGTCGTAACATAACTAAAGCGGAATTAATAATAATTCTACGATTCGTTGTATCGTGGACAAGCTTCGATGTAAAAAAGATGGTCATTGATCAAACGTGTGTATTTGCTGCATTAACGAAAACATTGCTCGATTGAATCTTCTCTATTAAACCGGATTAAGCAGAATAACGGGAATATTTCATTCGAACGTTACGTTTTCCCCTGTTTATTCGCGCATCGCGGAAATTTTAATTGCATTATCGATAAATTCGTGTTTAAGAACAGATTGTTGTATGTTAATAACCGGCGATTAATCTAACCGGTTGTCAGCATCTTTAGAATAGCTAAGTTGATAAACACGTGGAAGATATTCGCTGTCGTCTAACAGAACGCTGGTATTTATTGCGTTATCGCGCCGCATTAATTACATATACGCCAGAGCATCGTGGAAATTGCATATTTATAAAATGCCATTTCACTGTTTATTACATGTGAGACAATATGTTGCATAATGGAGCCTGAAATTAACGTATCGAACGCGTATTTTGCTTAAATAAATGCGAAACTAGTTATCCGTTATCGCTACGGACCTTCGTCTCGAACCACGCACGAACTAAATGCGTTTCCTTTGTTCTGTTCCGTCGATGCATTCGATCGCGTGTCGCGCGACTAAAAACGCCAGCTCGAAAGAAATATGGTACTTCGTGAAGTTATAATCTACAAAACTTATGACATTGGAGTTTTTATTGTCGTATACGATAGAACGTATATACGGTTTTAGAACATGGTTTGCAATAGAATGGCCAAACCATGTAATTTCAATCCGTTGCGATAACGTGTTATTATTCTCACATCGTTTAATCTTCTTGTTTCATCTCGTTATTTCTCGCCTCGTTTTCTTCTCTTTTCGGATAACGTATATCCATGAGAATATTTCTCCAAATATCTACCGTCAACGTTTAATGAAACTTTATGTGCCAGCAAAGAGTCATTTTTAATTTACATCTCTCACGATTATGAAAATTAATATCGCAAATTTCAAAGGCATTTTGCGTCCGACAAAATGAAACGTACGTTTAACAACGCGTACAGAGCACGCGAGCAGAAAGAATACGACACGTATTTTCCCAAACTGTCCGATCGCGCACGTTGCTTTCGAAACGTATAATATTCCGTTTCTGGCAATATTTCTTCGCTGTTTTTATACTACATTACCGTTTCATACGCCGGTATTTATTTCTCCCTGTGTAGAACGCGTTCCTCGAAATACACCGAGTAAATAATTTCATGGAAGATATATTCGCATAATTGTGGCGGCCATTTACGAAGCTTCGGCGCAATATCGCGAGGTTGGTCGAATTACGTTTAACAGCGCACGCGGTACGCACACGCCAGGGGCAGTCCGATCGCGCAAAATAGCGATGAAATTTCGAATAGAGCCGATATCTGGACATCACCTGTCAGCTGTTAGACCTATCATATCGTTGCGTCGTTTCTTCGACACTTGGCGGGAATTGATAATTGTCCATCCACGCGCATAATGCGCCGCAACGCGCGTTCCTCTGCCCCAGATAATAGCTATTTTCTGTTATTCCAGTATACCGTTCACCGTCTGCTTCGATTTATTTCGAAATATTCCGCCGACAATGCCCTCTATCGCTCCGCCCAACGTTTATTTAATTATCGCTTCGAAGAAATTTATTCGGCCGAACAGCGTTATTTCGTTTCACATTTCGCGCGCGTGATGTTTCGTTAGAATTCGTTTAACTCCTTTTCAAACTTAAACGCTTTATACTAAACTGCATTTCAAACTACTCGTACGAATGTCGTTTAATTTTCCCGCGCGTTTCTCCCGATTAAGAGGAAAATTATTTATTCTCTGTATCATACTGTGCGCTAGCGGTATGATTATTCGTAGGAAGACTTAACTCTAATTTATTGTTAATTTTGACGATGCAAAGTAGTGTACCTACGAAATATGTTTTCAATATCGATCTTCTCAGGTACCTTAAACTATCCTTTTATCGACTTCTATACCGCTTCTGCCTTTTTCATACCTTACCTTATGTAATAATTATGTAATAATACATTATACACTGTACCAAGTACGTATTATAATACGTTACACAACGCGTGACAATATTTGTACTTTCGTTCTCATCGTTCAACATTCGATACGCATTGCCGTTAACGCAACTATTGCTTTCCTGGTATTATGCGTGTTAATTGTCGAATGTTTGTCATTCGATCAGAAGAACGTAAGAAGGTAATAAACGGTGTGCTGCGGGAAGATTATCCAAAAGAAAGACGTTTCTAACGAAAGAAGATACGCGAGCGTAAAGACGGAGTAGCCTTATTTTAGTAAGACCTAATGCGTCAAGATACTCTTCGTTAACTTACGACGCTTACAACCTACCTAACTACCTAACTGCACCTAACTACAACCGCCTCGTTGACGATTCAATAAATCTGTGTAAACTTTAATTCGGCGAAGGTTCGTGGCGCGAGAGAAACTCGGCGCGCACATTTTCAATCGATTCATCTACGAGTTGGCGCGCCATTCGCACTAAATAATTCGAACCGATACCGCGATGTTTACAATCTGCCAGGGATTAGTAGGAGGAAATAGAAAGCCGATCGAACGAACGATCGGAATGCGGGTAAACGAATTTCATTGGGTCGTGTTTGGATAAATAATCGGCTGTCATGGGTTTCGCGAGAGTCGACGTAATTCGATTGGAAATGCAAGTCGCAAATGCATGTGGCCGCGACACGAGCGTTGCACGCTTTCATCAGGAAGTCGGCGAGTAAGAACGACAAACGCGAGATTTCTATCGCAATATCGCACGCAGAAGCGTGGAAACAGGCGGCCAGCGGATTTCACTTCGCCTCTCTTCCTCTCTCTTTCTCCACGTCCCTCTTCTTGCCAGCGTCTAAATCTCGAGCTCGGACCCTTTGTTCGTTTCCTCGAGCTCGGGAAACCTTTTTCAACTTCCAGATCCGTAGCAAGTATTTTGGAAACCTTCGCCGATCTTAGACTTCTCGTGAACCTTTCTGCAGAAACTTTTTACCTTGCGCGCGAAGCCCTGTTGACTTTTAGAAGCCATCCACCGGAAAATGTTCCTATGGCGCACTTTGTCCTGGACAAAATCGCCTTCAACTCGGTTTTAAGAGACTCTTACGTCGCAAAGAAGATTACATTTTCCGAGGGCCGGAATCCTTCGGCTGAATTTCTTTCTCTGCGATTCTTCGCAACTAGCTCGCCCTCGCACGCTCATCTCTTTAATTAGTCACGCCATTTGCAATTCTTATAATTTCTGACTTTATCGTACGCGCGTACATCTGTAATTTTATCATCTGTTCGCGTAACGTTATTCAGTTAAATCCTATCTTCTGGTTACCTCATTACAAAAATCTGTTATTCCACTATATCGCATCGTACGTGTCTTATAATCTAAATAAAGTTAGATACGACGATATTCTAACATTTATCACCGCCAGTATATATCCGCAACTTGCCACGTTCTTCTCCACGCTGTATGCCGAGTAACCAACTTTTACCATTATTTATTTCGTAGTTTGAAACGAATAATGTTTGATACCTGTATAATTTTTAACGTTTTCCGACCAGTCACTTTCCACGCTACACAACGCGTACAACTCGTGAAACTTGAATCACGCGCACGGTTACAAAGCGGATGACGATTCGATTACTCATTGCCAGTGGACGAGCGTCCAGCCATGAAGGAGGCGGTTCTTGAAATCCGGCCGAAGCTGTTCCGAACTTTTAATCAGTTTACGTGATTTCGCGGCAATTGGAGTTTCCGTGGGCCGCTATAAACGCTAATTAAGCCGTTTCGCCGGCTAGGATGCATTGTGTTAGCGCGCGTGTGGCGCAGCCCCGTCGCTTTTCGCCGCAATCGCGGAATTTAAACGCTCACGGTTTAATTAGGGTTACACAGTTTTGCCTGTCGAAATTAGCGCGGCTGACGTCGGGGGTACAAAGGCTCGCGGGACTAACGCGGCCCGTCGAGGGCACCGTTATTAAAATTACGACACTTCGTATTAGCGACAACGTTGCGCTGCAAAGTCGCTGTTCTGGCAAAATGTACACGGTGGTCCTTTTATCTCGGATTTTTTGATATCTTACGGTTGAAGAATCGAAGCAAACGAGGCTGTGAGTGGGAAAACTAAGGTTTCGTGGAAAACAATGTTTCGATTACCGAAATGTTATTTGTTGACAAAATATAACAACACTTAGTTGTTACACGTACTATATTACTTTGTATAACTTTACGATGTTTTCATTTTAATAGCTTAAGGATCTTTTAATCAACAACAGAGGGAATTTTCCATTTTAGAAAAGGATCTAAGTTGATTACGTAGTTTCCTTAAAAAGGCTACAGGTGCCAGTATAGGTTTTCTTATTTGATGGAATAATTGATTTATCCACGCACATGTTCAAGGCTGAGAGCAACTGGCTCGTAGCACTTACAGTCTGATTTAGAAAGTCGAAGAACACGAGATGCTAAAAACTATACGAATCGTTACTATAACGTTTCCCTCCATATTTATTGATATAAATAACCTTTTCAAAGAAAAAATGTTCCTTAATTGGCACTTGCAGCCAGTTTTACTGCCACTCTTCAATTACGTAGTTATTTTTATTGATTCAAAGCAACAAACTCGATCGATCATTCGCGATCTTTCCTCTCAACGCAATTTTTATGTTCTCCTTGTCCTTCGCAGGTAGGTCCAATAGAATCAAAGTCAAAATATCTTTAGGAATTAATCGTTTTCTGACGCAAGAACCTAATGCATTCTCGTAGAGAATAAAAAGGCGCGTCGATCACTGCATAAAAAAATACGTAGACCGATTTTTAAAAACCGTCAATGGCCTTGAAACGTGGAAAAAAATTGACTTTTGAGAGGAAAAATCGTGAATCACGATATTCGTCGTTCTGAACCAACCAATTTTGTCCTAACGTAACTTTTTGTACGAATAAAAATAACTAAGATATTAACCAATCTGGTATAAAATAAACACCATGTATATCTACATATGCATACACAAATTCTGGGAAAAGTTAGCCTTTTCAGGGATCATTTTTGCAACTTTCTAGCTTTTTGAAAGTGTTGAGGCTATCTCTTCTGGCTATCTTTTGCTCTACGCGGAGTTGCAGTTGGGCTCGTTACAGAAGATTTGAACTTTTTTAATTTATCTTTCGGAGCTTTCGGACATAGATGGTTGGATGTAGTAGATGCATACAGAGTTCGTTTGAATTAAATGATCTTCTTCTGGTGCAGATTTTAATATCTTTAGTTTTATATTTCTTTTATACTTCTTCTAATTATACTATAAGCACACATTATTCGGTACTGATAATGAATATTGAAAACTGGCGTAGCTTATCGCAGTAATACGTATTCTCGAGCTTGCAAAGTACCATAATTTCAGCGTTTCATATTCGTATAATATTCTAACTACACTTTAACTCACAGTAGAAGTAGAATCTGAAACTTTTAGTCAGACTAATGTTACACGTTGTACATTTTGCTTGATTAATAGTGCAATTCTCACAGCTAATTAAACGATCTCCTATTATCTAAAGCGTAGAAATTAATTCTAACGATCTTCCGATAATTCTAACAATCAAATATTTCCAAGAGCCAATGAAATTGGTCCGAAACTTAGTCCTAAACAAAGCAAATTTACACGGATTACCAGCGATTCGGTGCGCAGATTTACCAAACCAAGATCTGCGAACGATCCATCAAATTCACAGCTTGCTCGCTCCTTTAAGAAACTGGAGAGCTATTTCGCCAAACAAAAGATCCCATTGAAGGTAACGAAGAGGCAGAAGAGCACGAAATAGAATCGAGCGTCTCGTTGAAACGACAAGAATCGCATCCTCGTTTCGTCCACAGGTTCGATGTTTCTCTATCGGCGATTGTAGTTGCGGGTTGCGATTTATAGCCGCTGGTATTTACGTTTCGCAGTTAACTCCGGTTTTACGAGCGGCAGACGGCAAAACGAAGAACACGAGAGCCAGATCCGTTCTTAATTACTCTTTTTGCTCGTGCACCTATACAGGAGGAAGCATAATTCGACTGTTTGCAGTGTTTGTCGGAGGCGTCGTGGCAAAGACGTCGAGCTCTCCGCGTTTCGCTGTGATAATTCATGCTAAAACACGGTGATTTCTACCGCTTGCATTAGCACTCACTGCTCGGGATAAGTGTACTTAATGTTTGCTGGATTTCTTTCTCGATTGGCTGCTTCACCTTCGCTCCATTAATCAACGAAAGTGTTACGTATACGGCGTCGGTCGCAGGTTGATCGGAAAACGTTACAGCGATAGAATTTAATTTCTTTTCTAACTTTTGTCTCTTAAAAGTAAGATATGTTAATCAGGAGAAAGATTAGAGGAAGAATTATTCGGCGGAATGTTAAACGATGTAGGAATAATTTGAGAAGAACGTTGGAGGTAACCGAGCCATTTACAACTGCAGAAACATCGATCGATTCCGTAAATTGAGTAACAGAAAGAAGCAGTGACGTTGCAAATATTATTATTATTTTTTAGAATTCACCTGCGAATTTAGTACTATTTATCTCATTTCTTGTGATAAATAAATTTATAAAAATAAGTTTTTTTCTTTAGTAGCCGAGTCTGAACGTATGTTATCTCAGTGGATAACGAATTCGAGGAAAGGTTTTTTTTTTTTTATTACAAGCGCCAAATGTAAAAGAGATACAAGACTGGCGTGACACTTTAATTCTAATCTAATTCCTTTCAAAATTCCAGGCACAATATCCAACCGTGATTATATACAATTTTCATTGCCGCTGGAAAAATTCACAATACCCGGTAAAGCAACGCACGGTACGAACTTTTTATTTCTTTCAAGGTTCTCTATTTTCGCTTCTCCGCAGAGTTCGCCGAATAAAAACTTTGGCTAACAGCAGAGATTAAATTTAAAGAAATTTTCGATTACTTTCCTTCAAACTTCTTTAACTCGCCTTACTAAACGCTGCTCCGATGATTATGCGAAGTTTCGTTAGCTCGAACGGCAAACTTTCGTGATATGGAGAAAAGATAGCGTACGATCTTCTGTATACGCTTCCTTTTAAGATATAAAGGTACAGTGACCGAGAGGCGAACGAAACATTTTCTATAAATCTGTTTGTTGAAACTTAATAAAGTCGTTCGTTCTTTCGCTAAGATTCGTACTTTACCGATTTCGTTTGGCTGTTTATTCGTGTAAAGACATTCCGATATTTCCATAGCTCGCAAAGTTTTTCACGTACTTTCGTGGCCCAGCTACTTCCGCCCTTTTCTCCCGGTCCAAGTGTAACCAAACTATGGAAATTTTGTTACGCAACGTGCCTCGAGTTTGTTTAAGGTAACACGGCATCCTGCCGTACTTCTTCTTCTTTTTCCTGAATATATTTCAACTTCTAGCATTTTGACGTCGCTCGTCCAGGGACCATTTGGCTACCATTTTGACTGAATATTTTGCAATTCTGAATGATATCAAACGATATCATCCTATATATCCTTCGTTATTGATATTCTTATTGCAAAAAGTTTTTGTTCAATCTATGCATCAAAGAGCATTCGCAAAAATAGTACTCGTGTTATTTACCTAATTTCTATTAGCAGTTTTTAGTTATCGCTGGTACGATAAGCTTGACAAAACCATATTGATCCAACCTTTTTACTCAACTTTATACACTTCTTCAACTCTACGTCCATTTTTCTTCGTTCTACGCTTTTTATTACTCGGTAATTTAAATTCTTCCGGTACAAGTGAATTTGACACTTTTGTGAAATTTTAATTCGCTTCCTCCAACTTTTTCGTACGGCCTGTGTAAATATTAATTCCAAAGGATTATTGCCTCGCTGATCCAGTTATTTCACGATCTATTATCTTTCTTACGGTGTCGCAATATTCAACAAATTTATTCAGTTTCAATGATCAAACAATAATTCCCATCGGTGATGCTCTATCGACCCCTCAGATTCATGAATATCAGAGCTAATAACGTGTCGCAATTAACTCGAACAAATCGAAGACCGAGATCGATCGAGCCAGTAAATAACGCCTGACTCCCTAATCGCGCGTTTAAATGTACAATCCTCGCTCTTTGCATTCATACCTCTCTGCAAGTGAAATCAGCGTCGCTAAAAAGCAACGTCCAAGCTCGAGTCGATGGCTGAAAAATCGCAAAAAGCGTTCGCTTTCACCGATGTTGACTGAAACCTGCCACGTTCGACGTTTGTCCAGCTGTTCTCCGCGAAAAATGCCAACGACAACCAACTGACACGTTTAAAAAAATGTTACCTTCGTTGGCGAAGAAAAGCAAACACGTAGCCCAGGCACGAAGTAGAATAAGACCGTTCGGATCAGCCGCGCAACTCGCAAACTTCACAGTACGACGGTACTTGCTGTTCTCGAGGATTCCTTCCTTTTCGTTTTATCGTGTCATTTCGCAATCAGAGAAGGCATCGAGTGCTTAATTGACGCTTAAATGCTTAGAACGACGTTCAACCCATTTGCTGCTACCGAAATATGCCGGCCTTTGAATCGCACATGTTCATCATCATCGGAAGAGCCTTTACTGTAAATATCTACCAACCGTCTTAATATATACGGACTGTATATTATTATTTTATTTTATTTGATTATATTAATTTTGAATGTTGAGAATTTTGTCAAAAGGCAGAAAGTAGTTAGTAGCATCATTTGTCGTCAGATAATTGCTGCATACGCAGTGCTAATTTTATCTGGTTTTTTTCGTCATTCTTGAGCCAATCGTACTTTTCCTACATTGACAAATAATTGAAGACGCGGCAAAATATACTAAAATTAAATTTATTCCGGCACATAAGCGTAGACAGACTACAGGAACACCGGGTTTTCAAGAGTTTCGTTATTCGAGAAACATTTATATAACAACGTGCCTAGGCGCAAAGCGAAAAACATTTCAGCGATCTTTCGCACAGCTTAAAATGCAAATTCGTTGAATACGACTCAGGTAAATATCGGACACGCGCGTTGGCAAATTGCAAGTTTGAACTTTCTTCACACCGTGGGTTCGCGCCGCTGTCGATAAACATCGTTAATATATTTGCGTCGTAAATAACTGTTCTTCGAACAATTGTCTCCGCGGACATCGTGGATGTCAATAGAGACTCCGTTGGCTATTTGTTGACGCGAGAACAGCCAACGTCTCCGTTAGGGACGAGCTATTACACGGTTTTCGAGGAAAGCCGACGCTCTTAGAAGGCCTCGAAGGTTATGAGTATCTGCGCGTCGTTGATAAGCAGCTGCAGAGAGAACGAGGCATTATTGCGTTATCGTTTCCAAGTCCGCAAGCCTGGATCGAGCCTCCTGCTCGAGGAGGAGGCTTTCTCGCGTGCAAGTCACCGTTCAAGGAAGGGTCGGTATTATGCTTGGAACAGAGCTTCGAGTCTGCTCCGTTGTCTCGAATTCTGCCCCTTAATTAAACGTTCGTTGTGTTTGAGGCTCGTCGAGAAACTTTCTTCCAGGGGGTCGAAGTGGAAATGAAGCTTCGGGGAACGAGCGAAATTTTAGCAGATAAAAATGCCAATGTACTTGCGAAACTTTGATAAATCCCAGAGAGCGTCTGAAAGTTGATTTGATGAAAGAAGATCCCAGCATCGTTCCAAGGATTCTATTGATTTACACGAATTGCGGTGTCGAGCAACTAAAAATGGAAGGACCGAGACTCCAGCTTCGAAGGAGAATTTTGACATCATTTCGGGGATTACCAATCTCCGCGAATTGCGATTTTCAGGAACCAGAAATTGAAAGATCGAAACTGTTCGAAGGGTAACAAGGGACCAAAGGTACGGAAGAACAATGTTAAACGATTTCGATGGAAATGGTCCAAAAATATAGAAAAGTCGAAGTAACAGATGATAGTTGAGCCGAAACGAAAAGATTCTAAAATCTTGGTCGATTTAGCAGAGTTGATTGGACGAAAGAAAATCCGAGGATGACTTGAAGGTTCGTGAATCCAAGTGATTTAGAAGATTTCAAAATAGAGAGATTTAAATTCCAGCTTTGTAACAGGCGTGAGAAATTCAAAATACGAGGATCGGAGAATTTTTAATAATTTCCATGGAAATGGTTTAAAGATATAACAAATCGGAGAACCATTGGAAGATGATAAACGACGCAAAATGCGAAGACCAACACCTCGTTAAATGTTCGCAAAGATAGTTCGTTATTGTATTGGAACTGTACCTCGTCTTAGAGAATTTTTTAGGAACAGATCCAAGTCAAAGCTACGAGCGTGCGTTGAAATCTTCGTATACAGTGAATTTAATGCATCGAAAATTATGTGTAATAGAACGTTGCAGTTATCTATGGTAAGAATTGTTCAAGCTATAAAGTTCGAGATAGATTTTGCCCTGCCAGAAGAAGTGGATAAAAAATGTCTTCGCTACCGCAACAGTACTTCCTCGTTGCACTTCCAAATTTCCATAGCCTGCCTTCCACACGTTCTTCCACGCTTTCTCTTACATTTTTATCGATACACGTTTTTTCCAATCCTACGCTCTCGTCGAACTCTTTCGAAACCTCCGAAGAGTCGCCTTTCTAAGAATCTAAATCGCCATTGACCCAATTCAAAGGCTGAACCGTCTAATCCACTTATTGAAACTTTCTTCAACGATTAAATAACATCTGAAACCATCTACTATTTATTACACCATTTACCGCCATAGGCTACGTAATTACGACCGAAATTGTATTATGTTTGTGTGCGCGTGTGTGTTAACACAGAACGATTCAATTACGTAATACGTAAAACTTGCAGATTTCTATCATATTCTCTACGCTCGATTGACTAATTTATTAAAAGACTAGTTTCAAGTCAGTGTTAACGTGTCTACCGGCAAAAACAATTTTTATCAGAGAATTTGTAACGCTGCTAGTTACGTACGGTTGTGAAAATTTACATGTAGAAACACGCTAGAAAGCAGACACACGGAGTGGATACGTATCTTTACAAAGGCACGAGAAATCGATACGACGAAATCGAAGTAGAATTAGAATCGAATTATCGCGACAGCGAAAAGTTTGCCAATACCGGCAGCAGTTTCGCGTTCTTTAATTAATTATGCTGGACTTAATTGGCGCCGGGTCGAGATGGCCGAGTAACGAGCTGCTGAAAATCCTGCTGGTCCCTTCGGTCGCCATTGGAATTTTCAATCGATCGTGAAAGCGTTATAAGTCGCAACGAACATTTACGTAAGACGACAAGCTTCGCTGAAACTAAACGGTTACGAGTCCGCAGTACGTACACGCGTTCGATCGAGAGAAATGTATCGCCAAGTGTATCCAGTTGGCTCTGCCAAGGCCGGTCCTCTTTGGAGAAAGTAAGTAACTTCGTGACTAGTACCGTGTTCGATAGTTGGTAGACCGTGCTGTTCGCGAGATATTACTCTTCCTGTAACATTCGTGTAAATACCGTGTAAATAGCGGAAAATCCTCAAGGCTTTTACTTCGAATCATTGATTTTGCAATCGAGAACGAAGATGATCTACTTGATGGAATAGATTTGAGTATGGCTTTGTTTACGTCAGCATGGTGATTTCGGTACACGTGTATGTATATGAGGATTTATAATGATGAGCACGTGCGTTGGTTAGACACGATTTCATGTAACGAATGATATAATTACACATAATATCGTACAATGTAAGAGTTCTTAGAATTTATTATGCTCGAGTAATATTTATTAATAATCGGAGTAAAGCGATAGCTACTCTAAATTCTAGGTTTGTTTACAACGATTATCCAGGCTTCGCAACGAAATAAAACATCGTAGTCGGTCATAATTTTTTACAGAGGAGATCTTAGATAATTTACAAGAGAAATTTTTATTCGATGAACGTTATGTTTTAGAAAGTTCAAAGATTGACCTTAATTTTGAAAACTCAATGGCCTAAATTCGCTTTATAGAATTATGAACACCCGTGGAATGGTGTTTTCGCGTCTAGCAAAGTTATTTCAACGTAAACGTTCACGTACGTGTAATTGCCAATTTCATTTACAAGCTTGCATTTCGAAAGAACCGCATTTCAAAAGAAAACCATATTCGCGAAAGAGTGAAAGCTGCTATTCTAGCGTCTACGCTGCAATAACGTAATTAACCGTAAACGAAGTTTTGCAAGCAGCGACAGTGACATTGACATTTTCTGACGTTATTCTTTTACTTCGCTCATCTTTACCGGGTAAATGCTTCCGATAAATACCTCGTCACTTCTATGCACATTTTCAGATCTATTTCAACGTTTACCAATATAATCACGATAGTGGTGTCTCGTTACGACGTTAGTGAAATTTCAAAATGTTTGATACAATACAAGCGTAAAAAGTTTCTAAGTACGTTCGAATACTTTCTCGAACCACGCAGAAGTAGAAGACACTTCGATCGAAGAAAAGTATAATATATCATTCGTCTTTAACGCGCAATTAACATTTGAAAACACTAGCCAGGTTACCATCTATCGACATCTGTCTTTGAGGAGAAAATGAAAAGGACACTCAAGATTGACTTAAATGACGTTTCTAAATTATTATCGAAGATCGCGTCTTTTACGTTACCAAAGATCGTGAAACTCTTGATACGAATCGGTTAATTAACTGTCAATAGCCGGTCGTCGTTGCGAAATTTGATCGACGATAACAAGAAGCGAGGCACGGTTCATTAATGGATCGATTATTAAATTGAATATCGATATTTTCGCTTCCGGGTACGTGGCATCCGTGACACGGGACGTCAATAATTTTAATTAGGAATCGATTGACCCTAATTTTCAGAAAGGACAGAGGAGACCAGCACTCTGTGTCGATAAACGTTCTAAGAGAAGTAAGGTGGATAGACATTTTGTCTTACATAATTTCTCTAACGTAAATTGATATTGCATGGATACTCCGTAGCAGAGAAATATATCTTACATGGAGAAATTCTTAGAAATTATACATACGTTGATTACGTATAGAATGTTCACAGTTTTCCGAAGTAAAAAAAAATCAGAGTCACCGATATAGTTTTACGATCACGATCTTATATTCCATCGTCACGTTCGATATGTAACAATTACATTAAAATCCATTGGATTCAAATAAATTCGAACAAGCATCGTGATAATGTTTAATAAACATCAATGTGTTTTCATTCAAGAAGCGATTCGATAGACAAGAAAACGTTTCTGAAAGCATTCGATTAACATCAGTACGTTAATAAACATCGATACGTTTATTGAATGCTTTGCAACGAAAGCTGTACATTACGCGGTGGAATTATTAGAAATTATATAACGTTACATACGAACGGAGTATTTAAAATTCTGCGAAATCAAAAGAAATTAGAATCTTGTGTTCTTTTCAATTGCGTAAGACCGGTGAATCGCAAAGAAATTAGGAAAAAGAAGTATTAAAAGCGTTACAAGTTGCGTTTCGGTATTGCTAGCTTAATAAAAGATACCCGTAAATCTACCGTGAAAATGCTTATTGTCTAGCTTCTAAATTCTTACGTTTAAATATTACGCAATATCTCGTTTTTTATTGCGCTAAACCCATTCAGCTGTACGCGCACGTATAATAATTCTTTAAACAAGTTTTTACATAGAACAATGGGGCAGTGCTTGAGCCAGGTGAATTACGTTCCGTGTATTTTCATTTGTTTCGAGAAGCGGCCCGTTTGTCTTCGCCCGAAAGATCTAAGAGACGCTTGAATTTAACGAAGAAGCGCTAATTGTTAGAAATGATGTAAGCACCGTGTTGCGTTCAATTGCGGCTCGGTACGTCACCGTCTTCGTAAATGCTCTACTTTTATCTTTTCGCCGTCCGAACATCGTTAAAACGTCGAATTATTATTGTTACGAAACACCGAATGGAAACGAGTAATAACGATGTATTTACCCGCTCAGAAACGAGAACTGAAGAACGCGGTCATCGTAAATTTCATGATACGATTCTGCCCGATATTTATGAATATTCTTGCGATTGTTTATTTGCTGCGTTGTGAAACTTTGTGCGCAATACGTTGTAAAATGAATCTTTTATTAAACCGAAAGTTTTCGGAACACTGATAGTACAGTTTCAAATAGAATGTAAACCCAGTCGAATTTCCTGTAGTTTCTAAAATCAACAGACGGTCTATATTGATTAAACGTTCGTACATTTCGGCTTTGAATTGCAAGTAGAAATGGAAAAATTCGAAAAGACAAATTCAGACGTTGACATTGTAAGATTAATGTTTGTTTAGGCAGATGTAATGAAAATTTCTTAAGAGAGGTATATATCCCATTATCGATCTTTCAACTAATAGAGAGTCAGTGTAAAAATAATAATTGAGGATACAGGTTCGATACGTATGTAAATAACAAGTTAGCCACATTTATAATAAAAAGTAACATTTTGTTTGCTCGATATAATTTTACTTAGTAGAGAGTCGGACTAATAGCTTAAGTAGATAACATCTGATATTCGTATCTTGCACAGTACACTAAACGTTATATCCAAAGGGATGATCGTAGCAAGTCGAACTTATTCGAAATTTAGCAAAAATAAGAAAAAGATATACAGTACATAAACCTGTTAACCCGATCGTCCCTTAATTGACATCTTCCACAATAAAAATCTATTTAAGAAGAGCCATTTATAAAATCGGTAGCAGGAAATCAGACGTTCCATACGTTACAACCTAATAACATGCTCTAACAAAGGTTGAAACGTTATAAACATTAGGATCACAAATTACCTGTTTCCTCTTACAATGTAAACAAGACATTACATACAAGTTATGTTCTCCTAAAAAAGAAAAAGGATCACATTCGTCATTTTCGTAATCAATTTCGCCAAAATTCTGCAGACCTATCAGTAGCGTCATTGTGTCATGAAAGATAGAGGAAAAGAGAGGGAAGATGAGTTTCGTCCGAGACCTACTAACGACGTAGGAAATTCGTCCTTTTCGAACGTTCATTAAATCCTGCTAAAATTATGAAACATGCGTGACAAATACTTTCGCAGCATACTGTACATCGAGGCGCAACAAAACAGTCGCTGTGTTATCCAACCAGAGCCTCTCTCTTTCTCTGCGAAACCTTCTGCTGTCCGCACTCGGTGCGTTGCACGACTCGTAAACCGAACGCTGCACAAGTTCGATACAGTTCGAGCCAGCCACGATTTTGTCACACTTCAATTATTCCGCTCGATACCGTTTTTAGAGCGGTTTCCAGCGAACAGCCGCCGCGACACCAGAAAACTGGTCGGCCCTCGGACGACTTTCATTTCACGTTTAAACGGCCAAACGATTGAAATTTCCACGGTGTCACTCGCCACGGCCGATCGAGTTAGACAACCTTGAATCGGTGAGCGTGCCATACAGCGTTTCGACTGCTACGCTTCGTCCTTGTCAAGATCGCGCGCTCGTGATGCCGCGGATCCTCAGCCGGAGGATTTTCCGATCCGGCGGAACGCGAAAAGTCAGTTTCCGCTCGACGGTAGAAAGATTTCAAACAAATCTTGCGAATACGCTGAATAAAACCATCCGAGAATTTCGACAGCTTCTCGAACGTTTCGTGCGAAACGTATGGATCAGTCGAGGTGAAAATCGTGGCAGGAATTTAGGTTTCGTGGAACGATTTCGTTGAAAGGAAGATTAGCTCTATCATATTCTTTCGATCGTTTCTCTAACATTGAAAAATATTTTCAGACAAGATATGACAGAATCGTTATTGGTATTAATTTGACGTATGAAAGTAAAAAGATACAAGGTAAATCGTGTACAGATATCCGATATCGTTTCCTCACAAAGTATGACGACAGAGTACGATTTCTGAGAAACTTTCTTACGGGATTTGGTAAGACAGTAATTTCTAGCAAATTACCTGTTTCCTCTTACAATGTAAAAGCTATTACATACAAGTTATGTTCTCCTAAAAAAAGAAGGATCACATTCGTCATTTTCGTAATCAATTTCGCCAAAATTCTGCGGACCTATCAGTAGCGTCATTGTGTAACGAAAGATAGAGGAAAGGAGAGGGAAGATGAGTTTCGTCCGAGACCTACTAATGAACTCGTTAGAAAGGCTTTTTAGCAAACCGTGTCTTACAATTAGACACGGAGACCAAGTCACTGAGCGAAGATCGAACCACGTCCTATGTAAAATAACCAACTTGCGGAATAAATATGCGAAAAGTTGTTTGGTTTTCTCCAAAAAATATGAAGAAACACGATGATCCAGAAAATATACGGTACATAGTTGGTAATAGTTGCTATCTACGAGTCATTTTGTATTTGGTGAGAAGTGTCTGCGCGATAAAGTATTAAGATGTACGTGTTCGAATATATTCCAAGAACGTCTGTATCGAGTAGAACAGGTAGAGAAAACAGAGGCACCATGTGCATATGCATGAATAAATGGTCGAGGAAAATGCATACGCGAGCAGTCGAAAGCGGGCAGGCGAGAGTGAGAGTTTTGAGAGAGAGTTTGATAAAGATCTTAATCGGACACAGCTCAAGATTCGACCAAATCATCATCGTCGGTTTATCGTTGCTAGTAGATATAATTGTTATTTTATTCGATATTTTACCCATTTAGTACATCAAACACGTCAATAACCTAACATTCGTACAATAGTACGATTAACGAAAAATGTAGAAAGATTGTACGCGAATATACAGCGGCTACAAAAAGTATTTAGAACGCACCATGGGATTTTACATTTCCATAACGTCCAATCTTTGTAGTCGCATGAAAGTGTTGCCGAGTAATACGAACTTTAATATCGCATGCGCCTAATTAATCGGTATATAAACGGTATAACGAATAGAACGGTGCTCGAGTACCTTTTATAGCAACCGTAAGTGCTTTTGATTTTCCAACTGTCACTACACCTGCAATGCCATCGATAACTAACACTCGAAAACTAATTGGTCCATAAATCAAAATAAAATATCCGCCGCACTGCGTCGATTTACAATACAATAAGAACAAGACAGACTCGTCCATTGTAACGTCACTTTCACAACTCTCCAATGTTTGTAAAATATCGTTCCAGCGTGAATCGTAATTTCATCCGGTATAAACTGATCCTTTGCCGAAGTAACATCTTCTTTCTCGTTGGCCACGTACCATTTTGGAGCTCGTAAACAGCGATGGGCTGAACGCCTGTGTGCGCCTTTCTAAGCGTGACCCTGGTTACGAAACGAGCCACCGTGGAATCTTTAACTTTCATTTTCTACGCTCGTACCTCCTCGCGACGTGCTTGGCGCATGCTGTTGCACGTGACACGCGTGGTCAGTGCACGTGTATGAGCGTGTGTCTACGCGTGTCCAGCGCATAAACACAGCCGCTAAGCAGCAGTAAATAAGAGCCTACTCGAGAGACGAGCTTTCGATCTGGGTCAGCGAATCTTTTCCTTTTTTCTTCTACCTTCTGTAAATGCGCTGTTGGAATGTTGTCTATGACAGGGTTGCTATCTTATACAGCGGATTCTATAGCGACGACGAGTGCAATCGTGGGATGGTACAGGAGCAGAACAACTACTCCCTTATGCGATCTTATTTGTACGAGCTGTTCGCAGGGCAAAGTGGTGGTTATAACTACACTTTTCGAAATCTTTCGAATTTGCTCGTCGGAGCTTCTGAAATCTTTCAAACTTACTGTCAGAAGATCACTCGTGACCGATGGTTATCTTACGCAATTTCGTCAACGATGAAAATTCTCTACTTTCTGCTTTCACCGGTTTGACAAGAAGATACCTCGTATGCGACGCATTTTGTTGGATCTATCAGAAATAATCAGCCAGACCCGCGTTCCTCTGCCTGGCCATCTTCTCGTAGACCCGCAATTACTCATTCGTCACGCGTTGCTACATTGTCTTGCTCGTATATGCGAACTGTGACACTTTTGCGTGCTTATCTCCACGATTGTGTGGAATCTATCAAAAGAAGAGAAACCGATCAGACCCGTGTCCCTTTGACTCTCTCAGCTCTCTGTTATAGTAACCTCTGCATAGCGCCACTGCTTGTACAACGCGAGGACGAGAATTTCTGGATTAAGTCCATGAACTTGGCGTCATTCTGTTCTAAGTAAGCGTAAATATCTGCCGGAACTAACTTACATCCTATTCTACCATCTTAATCATAACTTTCTCGAACCCGCGAAACTCGTATTTTCCCTAAAACACGAGCCAAGTTTCGAGAAAGTCAATACGCGTATATCGCTGTATCTAATATTTAATGAAATTGTAACTTCTCTGTGAAAACCATTAATTTTGATGTAATCGTGCATTACGCTGGTAGTATGATAATGTTGTAGTTGAGCAGATTTGACGTTGGCATTTAAGCAAGTAAATTATATGACGATTTATGAGGCGTTGGTGGTGAAATTGGATGGAAATGGTGGTCGGAGGTGATATTAGCAAATGTTAAATTATCATATATGGAGATAACGAGGGAAATTAGAGGGCAAAGTTGGTGCAAGCGTTTGAGACGAGTTTCTTCTTTTTCTCTTTCAGCATGCTCAAGCATATCAAAACGTATGAGACGTATACTTATTTTATCTTCCACTAGCGCGGAGTACTTTTCTTTTTGCCAATGAGGAACGTTTTAAAAATTGTCCAGTAAACGCGAGATTCGTTTCGGTTGTGATATTTCATCGTAACTTTGTAATTATAACGCGTCATATATACGCCGATAATTTTTCTCAAATTAATTGTTCCAGGAATATTTTCAAAATTGTTCAGCGAATGTGAGACTCGTGTCAGTTGTGATATTTCATCGTAACTTTGTGTAACACGCTGTTATAACACATGATACGTATATGCGTGAATAATTTTCTCCAAATAAATCTAAAAAAAGAAATCTCATAAATCCAAGATTTCATCTACCGATTATTCTGAAGATCGTAATACGATGATATAAATTAGTCGAAATGTAAATCTGCATGCGGAGAATCTCCTTCTTCTCGAAGAAAAAGAAATACGAAATTTCAAATTGAATTTATATCTTGCAAAAAAGTCGGTCCATTCTTTTCTTTTCATCGCTGCTTCCTTCTGTCCTCTGAAATCTGTTTTCAAACCACGCTGACCTGATCCTGACAGCCTGACCGAGGCCTACATTCTTCGGACGTGTGTTCACTGGTAAAAGGCATTGCGAAAGAATCCAGCCGCTTCATTTCATGACTGCTATATTCCACATAAATCATATAACGATACTCGTACGTCCCGTTGACGTCGATTATGACTATAAAAACTACAGGAGCCAATTATTTCGTAAAATTTATAATGGCCATAGAAATTAGCATGTCGAAATCGAAGAAACAGCAGAACCCATTTTTTTAGTTTGCCACGTTAATAGTTTTCGTCAAGATATGAAGATTTACGAAGAAAGCCATAAAAAATATTGACCTCTCAATTAGCCATGGATAGTCAGGCGATCTATTCGTTCATTTGAAACCTCGGTGTAATACTGAAATCTCGGTACAACGTGATTCCTGTGAGAAGAGAAAAGTACATAGGAATTTTAGTAAATCTTTAAATTTCAATGGAAAAGTGGCGTTAAATATTCGATTATAAAACAAATGGCATGTGTTGCAATCTAGCATGGTTATGAATAGACGGATTTTTATGCAATTTCATATTTTTATGAAGCAGGGAACTAAAGAAATGGAACCTACTTACATAGTAATTTGCTTCGCCTACTAGAAATTACGACGAATACTCGACTGGATATTTTATATATCTCTGCATATTATATTCCGCGCATTCTCTGGATTTTTCTATCTTTAATGTCTACTCGTGGATATTCCATATTTTTATTTTATTTTCTTCTTATCAAAGAGACACTATAGTAAATAATATGTTTGTTCCTTCGATAAAAGTTTCAATATGGATAAAAATTTGATAAAACTTTAAACTTGAAAATCTGGAAAACATTATTACGAATTTCCAGTATTTTAATACTTTCTTGCATCCACGACGATTCTCTCGAATAGTAGGTGTAATAAAGAACGAAAGAATCTTTATTTTCTCGGTGAAAATTTCGTTTCTGTAAAATTTTGCGAATCGTTTATCGTAAACCATTCATTGTCTATAAGGAATGTATTAATATCGAAAAAGTTGTACTACAACGAGGATTACGTTTTTTTACGTTTGAAACAGTCGCTTAAATGGAAGTACGAAGAGACACCGAGTTGGAGAAACGATCATGATTATGAAACGAAGGAAAAATAAAGTAAATTTATTGCTTCGTGATTTCAAGTTTTGTTCGAAACGGAACGGCAGTTGCATTCGTGATGCGGTTTAATTTTCATTTTTGCAAACTGAGCGATTACTCAGAAGTTGCGAGTGTTTTGTTCTATAGTTTTTCATCTGTGACGATACTCGCGCGGTTGCACAAGTATATAAATCTAGTGCATGCAATTACTATAGCATCGGGCAGGAAAATAGAACTTGGACAGATCATCGAGCAATAATGTTCGACGTTTTGCTTTTCCATTCGGACAGTAACATTCAATAACGTGCTCTCATTTGTCAGTGTCTATGTCTGTCGATTTGCCAACGGCTAAACATTTGTTGGCTAATGTAGTCGCGCCGTTCTCAGGTTCCTCGATTATCTCGTACATAGTTTCCGTTCTGACGACATCAGGATATCGTAGACTATAGTCCGTGATAAACAATTCCTGTGAAACGATTTGATTAGAAGAGGAAGTAGAACAAGTAGAAATTCTTTGCCGAGAGTGAATTTCTTTGGACAATGTAAATACATAGTCAATTCACGTCTGGTAACTTCTCGTTCTTTTAAATCAGATCTGATTCATGATGTAGTTTTGTATGTAGAAACATGTTCGAAGTACATTCTTGTTGATTCGTAAATGATGAGTTGCTACATTTTATTGCCAAGAAATATCTCGCGTATGAATTCCTCGATGTTGCGAATGTGCGACGTAATAGTTCAACAAATTATCAACTAATTAATCCACGAGCATTGTATTAAGACGAGTAATGCATCGTCTTCTCTGCAAAAGCGTCAGAGAAAATTTTAATTCAATAATCGAGAAAATATAAGAAACATTCAGTTAAGAAAATTTCTAGAAATTATTCATCGCCGCTTAGCGCTTTCAGAATTACTACTACGGTATCGATCTTGGCTCAATACGGACATTCTAAATAATAAAGAAATATAAGACGGCCACGTGTACGTATAATTCAATCCTCAAGAAAAACAAGCAATTGCTTTCTCTGATCCGTCGCAATCACCGGTCATGCAACAAATCTTAACGATTCGCGCACAACAAAAGATAGCAATCGCAATCAACCGGTTATTTATTCCACTCACGGGAGTTGAAACAATGCACTTGCAGCCAAAAGCACCCCCACAAATAGTTCTTTCGCTCGCGTGAACGATGCTGGAACAAGAATTTCGCGCGTTACAACGCTCACGCGCGCGTTGTCAATCGATCCGGCGCTCCGAAGTCGAACAATGTGCATCAGTTTTGCCGGGCGTCTCGTATTTTATTTCGACGTTTCTGTGCTATTGGCGGGGTGATTTATCGGCGCGGCGACGCCTCATCGTGTCCTGATCGAAAGTACAGGGAATTGGATTCTCAATCGCGCCGCGTCACGCCGTACGTCGTCGAATAATCTCGCTAGAAATCTCTCTCATGAATAATTCGCGCCAGAGTTGTCGATACTTGCGTATTTGCCCGCCGCGTTCTGTCGTCGTCGCACACGTGATTCGAAACGATCGCCTTTGTAAATATCGCCGTCGCGACGGATTCCCGCCCTCCGCCCGCTCCTGACATCCACTCCATTTTCAAACGAGAAGTTCATCGCTTCGGGTGCACGAACTTCCATTTCTCATATTCCCATCGCGTACCTTGGGAAAAAGAGGTCGACCGATATCGCGGCCGAATCTTGAAAAAATAAATCGCGGAAGCTGTTTCCTCCGTAAGGAAACGTTCCGCTGGACGAGAAAAATATTTCAGGCGTGGAGCAATTGCATGTTAATCCTTGAAAGCTTTCACTTTTGAATGTCGTCGCAGCACAAATTCCTTAAACGTAAAAGCTAATGAGGTAAAACAGATGGAACGAAGCGTTCTATCGTTATTCGACGCTAGATGAAAATGATATAGTTAAAAAGTAGGTAAATATCGAAGAGTGAAAAGACGGTCGAGAATTTTTTTTAAACGTTTATTGGCCAAGGAGATGCAAATTACAATTTTGTTATATTCAGATAAACGATGAATTACAGTTGTGGGGTGAATTAGGCGAAAGTACCGATACGCGACGGTACGACGTAGCCATACAATGATTGTGTCGGTATTACATTTTCAGCGTTTACAATTTACAATTTGTTTTAAGGCGCTGAAGAGCGGTGCTTATGTATGATATTGTTTTTCTTCCTGTTTCTGTCCTGAAAACTGACGGTCGCGAAGAATCACGTTGCAATGGTATTATTACAGTACTGTAGTGTTCGAACAAAATTCACGAGGCTTTTATCGAAATTTATCCAACGGTCGAATGAACGTTGCAGCCATTTCGCTGTTTTTAATCGTGGAAGAAATTTTAGTTTCACGAAGATGGTGAAATTTCGCTCTTCGCCTTGCAGAAATGTACGATGTAATGCTCGAAGTATAAAAGATCTTTGTACATTTTAAGCATTTTAAGCCTAAGTGCTGAATCTTTGTCTTCTAATCAGTTGCTTGAGCTACAGAAAGATTTACGGTAAAAGCTCTTTGTATATTTTAAGCATTTTAAGCGAAGAAATATTCGCTTTTAAGAGTTCTTGAACTACAAAGGAATTCTTTGAAAATGCATAAAAATGAAACGTTTTTAGCAGGTTTTAAAGAAATATTCGACTTTATGTTTGTAACGGTGAAAGAATTCTTCTTCTTCTTTTTTTTTTTAATGAAATTTTCTAGTCGTTTCTTCTTTTCTGTGAATTTGGGTTGCTCTTTAGTCTGTTTTTTTTTATGATACTTTGATACTTGTTTTACGTTGTTTCAGAAGGTTTCATATTTGACCTTCTGTTGGTTACACATACATGTGCCATAACGAGTTGAGTATAAAAAGCTAGGCTTGTTTTCTTTCGTTTATGAGACAGACGCTTTTATTAAAAAATTTAAGTTGGAAACCTCGTAACGTAGCTCGGCCACTTGCACGAGCATATACACATCTAGACGTGGCAGATATTTTAATAAGCTGTGGCCATAATACAGTGTTTACTTTTCTAACGGTGTAAACAATATTCCAATATTTATTTGAACTATCATATTTCATCGTAAGAATCTTCATCCCCAACTTTTAACACCTATAACTTTTCTTGTAAAACTTATGAAAACGCAAGATATTTTTTGGTGTGTCTTTATTTCTCCTTTTGTTTAAAGATCGTTTTATTTTTTCGTGTCACTCTGATATCATATCGTACAATATAATTTTATCTGGCACAACGCTATACTTATCTAAAATTCAACGTTTCTCGAGAAAGAGAAGCGATATTGTACAGCGAGGTCCTAATATTTGTAACAAGACTTTTCTGTAGCCTTCTTTTCGAACGCTACGTACAGTGAAAATACGAGAAAATGAAACGTCTAAGATATTACAAATACTTAGGTCGAGCAAAGCCTTCTGAACTATAGAACAATGCCTTAAATTCTTGATATTTGCAATCGCGTTTGATGTTTGTTAATGCGATTAAATTAATTTCGAACACAGCTTTAACTCCAATTTGTAAGATTAAAGATTATAACAAAGTAGAATTACAACAAACGGATAGACTAATAATTACGTGAAAATTTAGGGATAAGTTAAAGATTTTATGCCGCGATATCTGTATCACGCTCACGCGTTGCAATGCGATTATTTCACGTAATATCTTTTCGCCTATATCTTCTCCTTTCTCGTCAAAACATTTTGCACTTGGAATGCCAAGTACGAAAACTGCTTCGTTCAAATAATAATAATTCTAGTAATAATCCATTACATACAACAGCGCAAAATTGAACATACCAAAGAAACGATAACCTTCGCAATCGCCACCTCTCTCTCGTGATACACCATTCTTCGCTTAGCACTCTCGAATCAAAGGTTAACACATCCAGCAACCAAAAATCATAAACCGAGGTTCCAACAATCGCTCCTTCGTCCATCTGAAACCACTCCCTAGAACAAAGGAACTGCATTCTGAGAACGATCGATCAACGGACGTTGTCTACGGTTCTTCGAGTCGTTGGTCGGTGAATTACGAGACGGAACAGCAGAGCCTGTCTGCGACATTCGTTCGACTTAGCCGCGTTCAAAGTTCTTCGGCTCGAAGTTGAACTTGAGAACTGCAGGGATGGCTTGCCGAGCAATTTCGAAAGTTGTACGCGCGCCTCGCGCCTCGCGCCTCGCGCCTCGCGCCACGGATTTCCACTGTCGTTACACGGCAGAATTAACGAAAGAAAGAGAGAGAGAGAGAGGAAGAGCCTCTAGGCCCTTTAATATGTTGTAATATCAGCCGTCGATCCTTCCGCAAACCGCGAAATCGTTCGCGCTCGAGCGATTGCACGCGAACGAGCAAGTTGCAGGCGCGATACCAACGAACGCCACGGCCGCCAGGAAAACTCACTCGGATTCTCGTTGCCGTGGGTTCCCCCGACTTCGTCGTAGACATTAGCCAAGGATCTTCCAGCGAATGTACCGAAACTGCGACAGAGGAGACGCAATATCGCGCATTAAGTTCGTACGAGCGATTTGTGAAATTTTGCGGCTCGGCAATTGCAGAAGCTCTGGGGAGTTTGGAGTAGTTGGCTTTGGGAAAGGTATGTTTTAGGACACTGCTAGCCTTGGTGGAAAAGTAACACCGATTTACCAATTTTTAAAGATTGTAAACAGCTAATATGTAAAGCGCGAAGAAAGCGTGCTGGTATGTCATGGTGAACAGATGTTTTTCTCGTTTCAAACATGCCTACCTGTCTTGCGATTCATAGATTTTCTTGGACACTCGATCAAACCTGTTATTGCGCAGTCCAATGCGAGGATCTTCTTGAATTCCAACGATGTCCAGGAGAAAGAAGTTCTCGCGTCGAAGATTCCAAATTACATAATGTGTGTATAACGCCATAAAGAATTCCCAACAACACGAAGAAATCTCGAGAAATCCAATTATCCCAAAAATTCCAATTAGCGGAAATCGCCGTAGAAAAGACAATTTCGTACTCATTCTCGAATCCAGATCGTTCCGTTATCGCGTCGATATTCGCTGACGCAAATGCTCCTTTCACCTCGATCCGTTTTTACGTCTCCGCGAACGGCCTATTTGGAGAACGGATGAAACGATGTTCGGCCGCCATTGTTCGCAGACAACTTTGGTCCTTTCGTCCTCGAATTTCTCGGACGACGGACGTGGCTGTTTTGGAATTCCTCGGGGCTCGAGGGTCCTCGCCGAAACGCGAGTCGCCGTTTTACGACACGTACCATCCTCGAGCACGCGGACCAGTCCTATGGTAATCCGTGGTGGTGGTCTCGCATCCGAGACCAGCGGGAACCGGTGAAGGCCGTCCGTCGTGGAATCCGATTGAAAAGCGAACGTAGCCGCCAGTTGCCGTTCAGTTCGTCGTTGTTTGCCCAACGGGCTTTACCACAGCTGGCTCCTGTGCCTTCTCCTGCTGACTCAGGTACCCGAAAATCCTTTCGTTCCACTCTCATTGTCCATAAGCGACGACCACTTGCTTTCATATCGCTCGCTACTCAATTTTCTAACTGGCTTCTGCAATGACTCTTGCAAGAATAACTAATAACTAACTTTCCGCTCTTTGAGGTGAAATTTTGGGGCCTCGTTGAAGATATTATCTGTCAGAGGCGTATCTTCGAGGGAACATGCTGTTTGTATTGCGTCAAATGTTACATGGTAACAGTATAGCATGGTGAGAAGCGTTTGTGCTTGTTAGCAAGTTTTTGATGGGTTGCCTATGGGAGTTATTCGAGTGTGACGGGTTAGGGGAAAGGGCTACTTGTAGATGGTAACGTTATAAGCTCTTGTGTTTTTGAAGAATTCGTTATTTGTGTCTCTATGGAAGCTATTAGAGCGTAAAGGGTTAAGGGAAAGGCTACATGGTAGCAGTATAGGCTTTGTGTTCTTTTTTTTTTTTAAGAATTCTTTAACGATATCTCTATGGGATCTGCCCAAGTGTAGAAAGTTAAGTTATCGTGTAAATTAATTTCGGAGTATTTTTTTCGGAAGGATCTAGTTGAGGTAAAGATTTATTAGATTTTATCACGAACGTTACTTTAGGATAAATCGGAGAACTTGGTATTCTTCGAGCCGGAGTACTGGTTAATCTAATGACGGTTCGAAACCCATTGGCCAACAGTGTCTTTGGGCGGAAACAATAGAATGAAAAGTCAAGAGATGAAGTGACAATGTAATTGAATAGCGAGGATCAGCGTTCAATACTCCTGGACGGCCAATTGATTTCGGACAAATTGTAAGCCTCGAAGCTTAGGGGCTTCCCTGTTCTGCTTCTATTACCATAATTCGCCAATTGATTCTCATCGAATTCTATACATTGAATCAGCATAACTTGATATCTCGAATTTCTGGCTTCCGCAGACCGGCTAGTGTAACGAAAAACCAAAGAACTTAAAAATTAAATCAATCAATCGATTTTAAATTAATTTAAAATCCAAATTGCTAGAATACAGCATCCCACTCTTCGTATCAATCTCTAACGTCTGAAATAATCGTAATAAAGCTACAATAACGATCGTAATAAAGGGTACAGCGCTGGCAAAGGTCTTAGACTAACCACAGTAGAGATCTCATAATCACAACTAATCGTTTTTTTTTTTTTTTTTTTTTGAAATATTGTCGCACGATATTACGTACAATGTTACCAAATTCGACTAACACCTAGTTCTATGATACAATGCACAGATAGTAGTAAGATAACAATTTCTCCGTGTTTCTCAATAAAATTCCCTACCTACGTCACCAAAGTCTGTTAACGTCTATTTCTGTGATTCATCGCTTTTGCTCAATACCGTATCCCTTCCACCTTACAAAATTAGAAAAAAGATCTCCAATTTCTCCACATTTGCCAACTCTATATCGATATCACGTAGCTCTATTAACACCTAATTCCATGACTCACAGGAAACCACAAATAAACCTCAGACTTTTCACCAGTGCCAATTTCCACATCTCTGATAGAAAACTATTTCTATATTCACAATAACATCGCCAGACTATAGATACCAACGCACGACTAACATCTACCAACGTCTATTTCTATATGACTCACCAGCAATCGCTTCGATCCACGAATTTCTCCCGGCACAGATCGAGATCTAGCGGTCATCGATATTGTGCAGCTCCGTGACTGGAAAGCTCTTGGCGTTCGTCGAATAGCTGTCGAGTTTTCGAGCGTCGTGAAGCCGGCACGCGGCGCGAAACGAAGGAAAATCGGCTCGGCCGATCGCCGAACTCCGCCACATTCTACGCTACAATCCGTTCGCGGTAACTCCTGTACTCGGTGGAGAACAGCACGCACGTGCGAGTTCTCCATTCACTTTCTGGCAGCGAGAGCCGCAGCATCGTCGTCGATCCTCGATCGTGTGGAACACGCGCGCGATCGCGAGACTGCCAGACAGAGGGATCGAGCGATTACATGTGGCCCTCTTGTTCGCAAGCGACCGGAAGACTGTTGGATCGGGACTTATGGTCGTACGCCGGTAGATCTAGCTGCAGCGACGAGTCGAAGAGATCGAGGACATGATGTCGTGGCTGTTCCTGCTTGTTCCACTGCTGCTGGGATCCTTGGAAGCTGTTCCTGGGAGACTGAACGGTACGTGTCTCCGACTGTTCCGGAGATAAGCTCGACCTATTTCCGTGACTAATTTCACGATCGTGATATGCAAGTGCCCCGTGTATATCTGGTGTTTTCTCGTTGTCAAGTGCTTTTGTACAGTGTTTCCCGTTTGCAGAAAGTTGAAAGCATTTGGCTTCTCGATGTTTCATTTGGAAGGAGAAAGTTAAGGTGATTTTTCCAATAGGGTTTTTGAACTGTTCTCTTGCGGTTTTGCGTTTCTTGGATCGTGACACTGAGAGCAAACGCGGACTCGTCTTAGTGTATTCGGCCAACTGAATAATTCGGTATCGTAGATTGTTATAACGTAATGGCGTAAAATATTCAGTGCAAACACGATTACATCGGTTTCGTCGCGTTGCGTTCGATTTAGTTATCAACGCTCGATTTGGATAGTGCACGCGTTAAACTTCCATTCGGCACAAACGTGCTTTGATCCATCTTTGCTCTCAGTGTCTCAATTTAGGTTAGAAAATGGATATTACCGTGGTTTTTCTTTGGAGTTTCGAATAGAGACGAATAGTAGGTACAGTTTCTAGATTCGTATTTTTGTAACTTCTTTTTATTCTTAAGCGGGGAATTTCGTTGTAGCGTTTAGTCATCTGGTTTTGAAATATCCTGTAGGATTGTGCAATACTCTCTGTTAAAGATACTCGACATTCGGTATTTGGTTTTTCACGTTTGGTCTCGAAGGAGAAAGTTGGTGCGATTTTAAACGATATCCTTAAATTAGTAAGAATAATAATTTGAAAATGGACTCGTACTTACATTCGTAATTCGAAACCAAAAAATGGTACAATTATTGACAAAAGGCAGACACAGTTTGAAAATTAGATTTTATTCCATCTATTTTTATAATCAAAATATTTATTGATCGCGTTAATGTTTCGTTTAGCCAGTTCTCTTTCAGAAGAACAGTTTCTGATATTCTCCATGTACGTCAAGTTATTTCGTAAATCAATAAGACGATGCGAGAACAACGTGTTTACGGACTGTCTATGCAATACGAATGGCGATAATACCATGAGTGATCGAAACATTTCATCGCAACGTCATGATCGATGTAACGAAACCGCTATTATCGAGATCAGCTTCCCTTGATCGATCGTGATATTTCACCAGGCAGTTTGTTGTTTCCAAACAACTGCTGATTTGAATCAGAAAGATTGCTTGTAGCATTCTCGATGAAAAATTCCCTCGACTACTCTGTCGATAATCGATTAAACTTTTGCCGTAGTTCGTGACACATTTTCCCCATTCTCTGGGTCGTAACTTACGTTCTAGTCGTTATTCCCGTACAAAACAGATAAATTTCGTAAATTTCAAATATGTCCAGATTTTCACGCTCCAGTTTGCAAATAGCAATAACATTAATCGCGAGTTCTCTAATTTAATACTAATGCTAGAATCTGGATTATTAGAATACCGAGCGATAAAACAGTCGATTACTTATTTTAATACGGAATAGATTTCTCCCGAAAATTTATCGATTACTTAATGAACGAATTAAGAAATATGAAATTATGAAATTATTAAATTATGAATTATGAAATTTCTCCCTTGGAAATTTTAGCGATCGTTCCTTGTAAGAAAAATTAGAGCACGAGAGCGATTTATTAAATTTTTATCCTAAAATTTTCGTCTCTGTTCGATATTAATATTTGTAAAATAAATAATTTCCTCTCGCAGGAAAACAAAGTTGTTCGATTGTTCGTGCAGCGTGTGTCGCGATAAATTCTGATAATCAACGCCTTGCTTTGTATTCGTTGTCGGTTGGTATTTCTTCGAATATTGCCCCCGAAATTATTTTAGTCCTTGACAGATGCTGATTCGATCACTTTGGACACCTTTCCCTGACCATGATCGCCAACACTTCACCGACCTTGAAAGCTATGTTCATTGAACGAGTGTATGGATCGTGGACGTAGCCCGAGGTGAATTCCTTTCCTTCGATCTTGTTTCCAACATCTATCGGGTTATCCAGGCCATTTCATGTCGTTGATATCGATCTCGCTCTCGATCTCTCCATTGGAAGAATATACCAGGTGGTTCAGAATTATTTCGGTAACACGCCATTTTTGACACTTCCTGTTACTGTTCAATTTAAGGTGACCTTCGAATTCTAAGATCATTTTTGGCCCCTATTTTTTCTATGCAATACTGGCTTGCCCCAGTTACTTTGACAGAAGTAGCGCACGTTTGATTTTGTAACGTACATACGAAGTATTCCAAGCTGTGCCAGTTATCTGCATAAACTCGTGTCTTTGTGAATAATTAAAACAACGGACGAAAGAAAACTTCTTTGAATATTTTGCATTTTTATACTTTTTCATTATACCTTTGTATCTTATATCTTTGATATTACGTACATTAAAAATTTCACAGAAATTAAATGTACAAAGCTTAAACGTGTCACGTTCTGAGCTTCAAGACATCAATTTTATATCAATTAGATATTAAATTGATTATTGGAATTTAATCAGTTATTCATATACGATTAATACTGATAGGAAGATTAAAATTAGGAATTATCGCCCGATATTATATAGCAATTTCCCGCGAATTAGCATTTTCACGTTTATTTCGTTGACTAAACGTTATTTATTACCAAACTATTAAACAATAACTAACTACAATACTAATAAATACTAAGCTAATGATATGTCTTACTAATTAAACGAATCAGTCCATCGATACATTCTACGATTAAATATAAGAAGAAACCATTCCACAAATTCGCTTCTGAAGCTTTCACGTCACCGCGTACGCTCGAACATTTTCGAGACTTTCGTTCAACGGAATAAAATATCCTAGGAAGGTTCAATTAACGTATTTCTTCCGGTCGCGGAGCACGCTCGCGAGGAACAAACGAAACCACCGGATGCATTCGAAATCGAGTCGTCGATCGATTCGCCGAGTCGAGCCACTCGCCACGGTTTCTTCTGCCCATTTCCTTTCCCGTTTTCTCGCTCGTTTACTTCCGCCGGTTCTCCAACGATTACGAAACAGGCTTTCTTCCGGTGCACTCGTTCAGAGCTTCAGAGGGACGCGTTTGCGCGCGAGCACACAGGAGGAGGGCATAAATCACGGGTCACGATAGCGGGACACTGAAAAAGATTAATGAAGCCATTGTGAGCAAAGAACACTAGTTTGACGGTATTAGGAAACTGGCACGGGTAGGCAAAGAAGGAGGAGCAGCAGCAGCAGCAGCAGCAGGAAGAATTACCATCGGGTGAACTCCGCGGTTTCGATTCGACGCACAATAGAATTATGCTCGGGAGCAACGACTCGACGATGGCGTCAACTTTTCGAGCGTAACGTCGTTAGTCCCTGAATCGGCCGTGGCGAACTGCGATTGAATCGTCGCGCGGAATGCTTTTCGTCCGCTGATCGTTGGATCATTACGGAGACGGTGGATGGAGGACGTATTCGGATATATAGTAAAAGCATGATAACTCGAGTCTCAAGAAAAGAATTTCGATCTTCGAGTTGTCGAGGTTTCGATGTATCCATGGTTTCGACTAGGGGAGAATTAACGAACGAGGATTCGACTTACACAGGGTATATATGTGTGACTGACTTTTGACTTGACAAAAAGCAATCAGTTTGTGTGTGTGTGGGGGGGGGGGGGGAAGGCACGACAGAAGACAATAGTTTTCGTGCGAGAACGAGGGACGCGATACTTCGAGTTCTAGAGACAGCGGTGGTCAAACTTCGTAGTAAAAGAGATGAACTTCGATTAGTCGAACAGGCCGAGTTTCCATGAATTCGAGTCGAAGGAAGTTTGTATTTGGATTTTCCAGAGATTCTCACAGTAGAGCAGGAGGGAATGAACAAAATTCTAATTTTGTAGGAATTTTCGAATTGTAGGATTCCGAGTTACCGAAATGTTTCTAGGGAAATCCTGGTTCTGATTCTTAACTTTATTATACGATGCTATTCTGCATTTTATCATTCTGATTAAAGTGGAGCGGGTACATAAAAAATATATGATGCTTGGATTCAATTAATGCGACGATAATAAATGGACATACGTATTTCATGAGATATCATATAGAAGGAAATTCTTATGTGAAGCATTTATTATTAATTTATTTCTGAATTCAATGCCTGTGTCTCGCTCCTTCCCATATTAAGCTTTCACAGCCGACATGGACGTTAACGCATTACCGTGATTTCCGAGACAATTCAGAAACGCATAGGAAGCAAACTCTTGTTCGTATTACTCGCGTAGATATGTTTATGGCAACGATATGCTTTTACACTTCTAGCATTTACTGACACATTCACGTACAAATATATATATATATAGAAACTTTTTGAGCAATCTTGCAATCACGTTGTACGAAGGCGCACTAGCAATTCTCTCATCGCGTTATACGAATTTCTAATACTATGTTGCTTCTAATCGCGTCTCTTTGCTCCATGCCCCAACCAGTGCAGCTGGAAATTCGTGCCAATGTAACTTTACGTCATCGAATTTCGTAACTTTCCGGATTACGCGAAATTACGCAGTCGATAATCATAGCATAGCGCTTTGAGCACACGATTTAACTCGCGAAGAGGAAATCCTGTACACTGCTTCCTCTCTCGTCCTCGGTAAAACCGCCGTATTCTCCTGTTTTCCTCTTTCCACTTTATCCCTACATAGGGGACGCTTTTATTTTAACGCTTCTATTTTCGTTTCTCCTTCGTTCACTACTTTTTCCTTCGCCTCGGCTGTTATCCTTTGGCTCGATCACGTGCTAGAGTCTCGGTGAATGCCCGACACGCTCCAGAAGATTCATTTACAAACCGAACCGCGGTAAACGGCGAGTTGACACTACTGGATCGAATTCTTCCGCGATCACCGTTCCGCTTTAATGCCGATCGGAAATCGACTGTGGTTTCATATGGAAGAAACTTCCATGGTTTCTTTCCACCAGTCATGAATTCGAAACAGTAACAACGTTGCGTTTTTCTTGTGTCTAGGAAGCGTACAAAAGCGAACAAGAAATTTTGTAATTGGGATTTTTAGATTAGTTTGCGATTAGATTTTTTTCGCAGATTTTTCGCAAATCATTGACGTTTGTAACGACGGTGATATACAGTTAACGCAACGTAAACGATTTGCTGTATGAAGCAGGTATACAAAAACGTATGGCAAATTTTATAATTGGAATTTTTGAAGATTCGATAGTCTTGGACGTATTATCACATAAATTTTTCACGGATGTTCCGCGGATTATTACTTACTTGCGTTAATCGCGGAATACAGCTAACGAAACGTAAATAATTATCTAGAAAAGTAATAATGGTAAAAAGAAAAGAGGCACAAGGAAGAGAAAAGGTACTCAAAAGGCAGAAGCGAATTATTGTTGCTATTAACCTAATCGAGAAGAAGCGATTCAGAAGTTATCGACGATACAGCTATCAACATCTCAACACTTTTACATTTCATTTTCATTTCTCATACTTCCACACCTTGTATAAATATTTCGAATAATTCCATATGATATTTCTATAATTACTTCTACCCATATAGAGTAAATATACGTTAGAAAACCATGCTTACATTCTTTTGAACTTTGTTCCTGCACACTTGTAAACTTGATTGATTGCATCTTATGGAACGTTAATGGAGGATTAATCCTCCGTCTGTTTAATCATTCTCATCTTAATTATCGTCTAACGCGATCGTGTATTAACCAGTTACATGGTAGAATGTTTTCTTGCGAAACACCTTGCCCGCGTTACGCTCCAGAAGAGTAATTTCTTAATGATCCGGATCTGAGCCACAACGAGAAGGCAAAATAGCTGGAATAAATGCATCGAGAATGAACTTCTTACATTTTCGACAGATACGAATCTGAAAGATAACAGCCGACGTATATGGAATTTGATGTAGCGAACGCGGAATATTTTATGTTTCCTTCTTGTTCAAATCTTGTATACACGTTAGCGTAGAAGATAGGAATTCGAGGCTTCTGCATTTTCCACGTTAATAATTTCAAACTTCGCTTTAAAGTTCCTCTTAAAAGTTTATCAATATTTTATGCTGCGGGAACGTACGTTTGGAGTAAACATTTTTGGCTTCCCAACAATTTCGATTAAACGCCACTAACTGCTTTGTTTACAGCTTAAAAATTTAGTCGAAGCATCTACCAGGCATTTAATTTCCTACGTCTAAATTGATCATTCCTTATAAGTTATTGAACGAAATTTCGTTCTTATTCAAATAATCCGACCAAAAGTAACTCGAAAGATTTAAAAATACGTAAAAGTTTGAGACGCGAGTCAACGCTACAGCAGAAAAAAAGAACTAAGACTCACTTTCATCTTCGCTGACCCAGAATTCGCGTTAATTGCACGATGCTTTGCATCGTTGAATCTACTCGGTTTCTAGGGATAATGTAATGCATCAGTAACATTCGGTTTTGATTGTATGCTTGAAACTTTAGCGATAAATATAAACTCATCGCTACGTAATACTCGACTGAGAAAAAAATATTCTAAGAATCGTGTTCCATTTTCATGATATATTAAAATTTTCGGTCAATTGATTTCTTCCGCTGACCGTTTCTTTGAAATATTTTTATTATACCATTTCCTGTTGCATCATTATGAACGCTTGTTCTCTTGAAAGCAATGGGCCATAGTTAGAAACGATGATTTTTTACTACGAGATACTGTTCGAAGATTAAGCTGTCAGTTAAGCATTTTGTATCGCGTCGCATCTCATTTGCGATACTAATCGTAGCTCGAGGCTAAACGAAGCTAACGAGCACACCTGCTGCGTACAATGTATCGTGATTTCAATAATAGTAATTAGGTATTCCTGTCGAATCAAATTTAACAACACGATGAAGTAATAAAAATGCCGGACGTTATTATAATGTCAATATTGCCTAAGAAAAAAATTTTAATATTCTAAAAAATACGATAATCGCTTATCTCTAATTTCTAAAATACTTTACGGTAATACTAACTTGTCGAAATATGAAGGAAAGTAATAGCTACGAATAGCACTAAAATATTTGCGATATGAATATAATAAGAAAATCAAGTAAAAATAATGTAGTTTATAAACAAGTGGTCCATCTGCTGATTTGCAACGATAAAAGTAGGTACCTTATACTTTACCAATGTACATACAAATATAGACACAATGCAAATTAGGAAACACGTATATTTTGTTAAATAACAACACTGTGCATTTAAACTGAAAACGCTATACGTTAAAAATGCATTAAAATATACACTATACGCTATAAATTTTAATTTCTTCGCACTGTAGCCTTCTCTCCCTTTATCACTCTGCAAGCTGATGATATATCTCTTCCTAAATTGTAACAAATACAGCATACGCTGCGAAAATCTTAATTTCCATTTGAAACGAACTACGATTGTTCATGGACTATGACCCTGAACCTTTCATACAAACTACTCATTTTTCGTATGCTTTTGTTATTTGTATATGTCCGAAATATCTTTTCGACTTCGTTGGAAAAATTATGGCTCCTTAAATAGGTGATTTACATCGAAGATAAGTAATCGTCGAGTAAATATGGTTCTAAAATGTTCCACTGGAAGGTAACGGGGATCTATGCCGCTCCCACGACGTCGATAAATCACTTTCGGAGGATGATCGCAAGCTTGGAGGAAGAAAAGTTGTGAACCAACCTTCGCGACTGGAATTTCACGCCTGAGGGAAAGTTCGAGGCACGTGCGCATGATTGTGCATGCTTATTTCCGATGGAAATATCGTAATATCGGATTATACGACTCTTTGAACTTTCTTATTAAATTCCATCCGCATTGATTCATATCTGCATTCTTTTTGCTTAGGATTCCTTCCTTAGGATTTCTTCCATTATTCTCGAATAATTATTATCATCTGAGAATTAATTAATCAATACACGAAGAACTAATTATTTGGTATGCGAAGTGAAATTGTTGATTGAAGAGGAAATTGAATTATTCGTCAGAACGCAGCGTCTGTGTGCACTACCGTGATCTGCATACTCTACTGCGGTCGACTTATACCGAAAAATTGCAGATATTTATTATAATCTGAGAATTTTTATTTGATATGTAAGAATTAATTATTTGATATATGAAGCGAAATTATTGGTTGGACAAGACACTGAATTATTCTTCAGAACGCAGCGTCTGTGTGCACTGCACTATCTACTTATTCAACTACGGTCGACTTATTCTACTGAAAAATTGGAGATAACAGTTCACGCGTCTGCGCTCGTATCGAATGATCTACCGAAGAATTTCTAACAGTCCAGTCGTGGTAATCTTTTTGATGTTATTCGATATTTGGTATTTTTAATATACTAATTTATTATTCAAATTATACGTGAATATGTTTCTTCTTAAACTCTCTCTTTCTTCAAATTTAATTATTCTAAGATATTCGTAGGTCTGTAGGATACGTTTAAAAAATTACTTTAGCTATTTTCCAATAGTTTCTTCCAATCAAGCAATTATCCTGTTCCATGAAATTTTACACGAGCAATGGTTATCGAAGTGCAATATTTTGCGTTTCAGCAAGTCTTCGTACAGCTTTGTTCACGTTCTGACAACTTTTAAAGTGATTTCGCGAAGCGTTCTCAAATATTAAACGAGAAACGAGAATAAGAAGAAAGCGTTGCAGAAATAGCGAGACAAAAGATCGAATCGTTTTACCTTTGCGTTTCTTCGTCGTGCGTAGTTCTTTCACGTGCACATCCACGTGTGTTCCATTCACTTTGTCTCTTTTCCTTCGTTGTTTTACGGACGCATCACCCTCTCACGTTTTATAATATTTCAACATTGAAAATGTCACTTCGTCGCTCATGTAAGCGAGAAATAGGTGCAGTAGAAGATAGAAATGCAGAAACTTTGATGAGTTTTTATAGGACAATCTAGAATTTACGTAGTGCATACATTATACCGCTGCATTTCAGTGATTTTGTTACAAATCGTAGTTTCGAAACTAACAATCAACTGATTAATATAAAAATGTAAGGACATCCTGTTAAAGAGGCTCTGTTCGTTATTTCTGCACTATTTATTCATCGTCGTTCAAATGATGTACATGATATTCAAAATATTCCTATGCCATCTCTCTACGTTGCATTGTGATTATTTCGCGCTGGAAGCCAATTATCATTTCCCGTCGTTAAGACGTAGCTTTCGTCCCATTCTACTTACAAATTATATTTCCTTCGCACCTCCGTCGTATTAAAAACGTGAGATACAGCGTTGCAATCGCAAAAAGATTCATTATCATATATCCACGAAACAATTCCGCTGAAAAGCAAGTTGTGCATTTTTGACCGGTCAAGTCGAACAAAAATCGTTAAAGAAATATCGTTAATCATTCGAAATATATCGAAATTCATCTTCGAAATTAATCTGCAGCGTAACAAGTTCCGCACAACACTTCTGTGAATCGATTTCGCTCGATGCTGCGGTATTTTACCGGGATTCTTCCTTTTTCCATCCCTGCTCGTTTTCCAACGCTCGTCGTCGACGTAGCGACGCGTTTTTCGTGACGTTCGCCGTGCAAGGCGCGACATTCCGCTCGGCGGAGCGCACGAGGAATACTGGATGCCGGAATGGAAACGCTCGGTCCCCGGGGACGCCCACGAGGACCCGTGAAAATGATATCGAATTCGAGATACAATTCGATCGGATCGAGTTCTCGATAAACACGTGACTTCTGCTCGCCACCGCTCGCCGATAATATCTTGGGTCACGTTGGAATTTACGCGGCTACGGGAAATAAATCGACCGGCCAGGGAAAGAAACTGCCTACCTGGCCTCTGTACTCGCTGATGAATTACGATTCCCTCGGCTTTTTCTCCTTTTCCTTTTTTTCTTTCTTCCTTTTCCTTTTTTTTTTTTTTTTTTTTTTTGGGCGGTGAAAGCGGACGGACGGTTTAATGGAAAATAAATAACGCGCGACCACCGGGAAAGGTTGGAGCAAAAAATATAGTTTGATGGTTTTTTATGTGTTTGTTCCGCTGGCTCCGAGGGAGAAATAGATGTTACGATGGCTGCGCACATGTGCGCTGGCAAAGTAGTTAGGTGCTTCATTTTGCATGGCAAAGTCATATTGTACGAGCTGATTTGGAATGATGAACGCGAGAGGCAGTGGCAGTTGTTTTAGCGAAGTTAGACTTTTGCGAACGTGTACTGATTGGACAGCGAAGTAATACTTTGCGAGTTGGATAGTTAAGTGTTTGTTTGACGTAATAAATGTCTGGAGTAGGCACCGACGATTGATTCCTGCGATCATTACCTTGTCAATCTAATATTCGAATATCAATTTAATATTCGTCAATAGGTGAAAGTTTGTCTCGTGACGTAACTAGACTGCGAAATATGTGAAATGATCGATTATATACGAATGTTGACTGTATATGATGGTAAAAAGCGATAATGATAAAAAATTTTCGCTTTTTTATTGTGGAGTTTGAACGTTATCTAGATTTGGATCTTTTATCTAAAATTTGTCAGATTATATTGGAAATTATTTCACGCAAAGAGATTAATTCGGTATTATTCGTAGATTTTAAGTTACTACAGAAAGTTCATTTTCAGAGGCGTATAATCCTTTCGATGTAACAAAGAAATTCTAGAATGAAAATTCTAAAGTACCTCGATACTCGAGAGGAAACGCGAATTAATTACTTGGTAACAATATAATTAACACTTTGCGCCATTATTATCCGTTAATAATATCGTAAGCCGCGAGCTCTGGCGAGGAAGGGTAGTTATCGAAACGGCGAATACGAGAGCCCCTGTTCTAACCTAGACTTTGGTTGTTACGCGTTGCTGCAAGTATAATAACCTGAAATACGTTCTCGGTGGTAAAGCAATATCCGGAAGACAATGACAGAGCACGTCGAAAAGGAAACATCTCTGATTTCCACGGACACTGACTGTACCATTCCAAATATTTAACTTATTTCTCAACTTGTAAACAAGCTTTCCATTGCTGGAACACAGATACCTAAACATCGTAAACAAAGTATTTTATTCTAATTAAAAAGAAAAGAGCGAGAATAATCAAAATTTAAATTTCTTCTATACATTAGATATCTCATTGGTTTATTTATTATCCAGGTAATCTCCAGATTATAGAATTAAGAGTCAATAAAAATTAGAAGAGTTAAATAAATTAACATAATCGATAATTTGGTTTCAGTTTTCTTTATTATTTAGTTGTACCATTTTCTTTCGTACGTAGAAAGGCAGGGAATTCCCAAATAGGAAGAATTAAATCCGAGTGAAGAGTTAGCACGAATTCGTGGGTTCTAATCATTTTTGTTTCGGTCATTGCATATTTTTTCAATTTCGTAAGATCAAAATCCCTTCTTCCCGACTAAAGTACACGAGTTCTTTCATCAGTACACGTAATTTCCTGAAATTTCATTGTATATATATCAGATGTATAAGAATTACCTCTTTCAATGTCACTTTCTTCGCCACCAGTTCTTTATCGCGATACTTGAAAAGGAAGGTAGACGCGATGCGATTACGCAAGCGTGTGCAGATTATTCGAAGAAGTCGAAGTAATCGGGCGCAGTGGACGCGAGCGATTCCCTTTTATTTTTTCGCGTAACGGTATCCTTTTTCGAGAGGAGTAGAGTTAACCGGTTTTGAAACTTTCTCTGTCACCTTTCCTTCGAAGCAGGCGGCTCTACGCGTCAAACCGCGATGACCTTTCGCGCCAGACAGGATAATTAAACTTCCTTTTGGGAACAAGCTGACACGCCGCCCGCGACGTAAAAGAAATGCAAGAAAAACAACGTCTTTGAATCCCGCTTATAAAAGATCGAGGATAAAAATAAACGCTGGCTACTTGTTAACACATCGAAACCACTACCTTCGCGCGTAATAATACCGCGTGCCTCGAATAGTTTAGTAATTGCAGATATTTCTTAAGTGCGTGGATACACAGTAGAACCACGTTTGTACCAACAAGTTTAATGCTAAACTATATACGAACTGATTCTCTGCCTCTGCGAACCTCTATCATCCGAACTACGATTCAGCGTATCTTCGATTACACGAACCCATATTTTTGTACCAAATACACGTAATGACTTGCTCTTACGTATATTTTTCTGATGAAAATATCTTAAAAATCTTATCTTGAAGAAATTCCATATATTATTCGTAAACTCGTGATTTGTAAAGTTTCCTTCGTTTTGTTATCGAATCGGTTACTGTTGCGCAAGAGTATTCATCGATGTTGGTAATCTAACACCATATCGGATAATTTGTAACCCGTGACTTGTAAAGTTTCACTGACGATATTAGTTCAGTCGTACAAGAAGGTCCAGCTCCTATAACTCCAGCCGCTAAGGAAGGCCGCAGAGGGTAGCGATTATTTATCGCAACTACTCGATTATCCGAACCGTTTCGTCCCTCGATCTACTCTGACAAGTGAGGCAAAGCAATTATATACGACGCTTTATCGTATGTAATCTGTTCAAAGTACGAGCAGAGTGCGAAACCGATTTTTCACTTAGGTCTTTGAAAATTATGTTATGTTCTAAAGATTACGCTTGCACGGGCTATCGTACAGGATACTATACAGTGATTATATTTATACAGGATGTACGAAAAATTGGGGTAAAATTTTAGGAGCACGTAGTGTTCATCGGAACAAACAAAAAGGTCTTAACACACATGGATCCAGAAACCATTAGCTTTGGAGTTACGTTTCCTACTATATAAACCTGGGATGGAATAACAGACCCTAACGTTTTTCGGAAGATGGATTGGACGTGGTAGATCTATGACATGGCCGACTCGTTCGCCCGATCTATATATCCGGTGGGCTTTTATCTATGGGGACATTTAAAAGGTGCAGCGTGCAATAGATCAATTGCTTTGGTAACTGAATTATAGAATTCGGTGACTGGACGCAACGAATGGAAAACTGTTACCAAGAAAGAAGAGAAATACCGGGAATCTTTCAACGCGTGAGCGATTCTATGGGAAAACGTGGCGAATTGTGTGTTGAAATGAACGGAGGGTATATGGAACATCTCGTAACCTCGAAACTAATGGTTTTTCGACCCGTGTTTATTAAAACTTTTCTGCTTTTTTTCGGCGAGTATTATATGCTCTTAAAGTATTTCCCCAACTTTTTGGCACACTCTGTATATGTCGAATTTCTAATACACATCAATGCACGTGTATTAATTGTTGAGCTCGTTGAAAATACAATTCTGTCGCGTTCTGCGAATCATTTCCGACCTAATCGTATTTTCCTATCGTATTTAACAAATTTTACAATTTTGAGGAAAAATGCGATTAATCGTCGTCGATACGCGTGACTTTTCGTTTTAATCTTTTGACGAAGATTCTGTTAAAACGTTAAATACAACTGTCTTGTCGTTCGTTAGAACGAAACGTATAAATGTTGCGACTACAGCTGGGTGAAAAATGTCGAAAATCGTTACCACGTCACGTAACTTATTCTACATGTACAACGTTTCGTAAACTGCAACTACGACGCTCCGTATACGAGGCAGCAAGTTCTTTCAATATCCTCGCCATTTTCCGCCACTCTGGCAAACTTATGCACCGCCCGAAATGATATAAGACAGGTTTCCGATAGAGACGTTTTTGGGAAGGCCAGGGCCGACCCACTTAGGCGAAACTTTCAACTTCGTTTTTCGAGTTTCTCGAATAATCTTCCGCTTGTCGAAAGAATTTTCCAGTTGCCTTTAAAAAGCCCGCGCCACCTTTCAAGCATCCCCGCTGCTATCTTGCCAGAATGTTTCCGGTGTGGTAGTCAGATTCAATTTTCCACTGCATGCGTCTTCCGCGATGCGCTCAACTCCGACGCGCCAGCTTCGCGAACAATTAAGATAAATAGCTGTATAAATACCTGCGTGGCGAACTCGGCTTTTACCAATTAAGTTAGGTTGCTATAAAGTTGAGAAGTTTCAAATGTCCAACAGCCTTACCAGTTTAGAACGAACCTTTTCCATCGCGACTATTCATCGAGATAGAGGCAGATTCGCTGCATTGTTACGTAATCGTTGTCTTCGTCGGAAATGAAAGAAGCACGATCACGATAGATACGTTTTAATGGTGAAATCTTCTTATGCGCAATTTTACAACGTTTGTTATCTTCCTTTTATAATTTACGAGGCATTTAATTCTATAAGAGCATTATAATGACGAGATAGGGAAAGAAGATCGCTTGAGTGTCCATTGTTAGGTTTGATTTTTGAGAAGCGTTCTGCGAAAGTTAATGGTAGACAAAAGAAAATTGAGTTTGCGGTCGAGTTAAGCTAAGTCCACGATCGCACGTAGACACGTGTCGCAGCCAATCGACATCTGTCTTTCTGCGAGCTTCCCATCACAGACTGTTGATTGGGCGCGACACGTGTCTACGGACAATTGTCTGCCAGTGTAAACGTAGCTCTAACGTGACCATGCTGTATCGAGACCCGCGTTTAACGTCACGTAATCCAACGCTATTTAATTTCTTAGAAAGTTTCTTCACGAAGTCTTTATATTCGTGTCTCGAAATAATCTGTGTTTCATTGATTTTTATGTCTGTCGGTAATGACTTATCTTTAACTCGTTAATGGAAGAATGAATTAACTCGTCACCTGAATCTACGATACTTTGGATTTTTGGTTCTTTAATGCATCGTTATATTTGAATTCGAAGTATTTTATATATGTATAGTTACTTACATTTGCTTGAAGAATGTTTCTCCTTATTTTTAAGGTTTATATAAAATGAATATTATATTTAAAACTTTATACACAACTCTTCAAACAATTTTTTCACAGCAATTGTTTTGTCTCGTGAGAAATATATATATATATATAATTTACAAATATGTACGATTACGTGATCCAACAGTTGTAACTAGATTTTGATTTTCATGTCTTACGATTGGACACATGTACATGCACACGCACAGACACAAACACGGACGTGACACAGCTTACGTACGTTTCTCTGAGTCTCAATTCCGTAACTCAATTCCGGCTCTTTTAACGTCAGATGGAAACCTGCCTTTTCCATTCCCATGAAGCGATCCTACGGCTTTCTCTTGTTCACCGGTTCAATTCGGCAGAATTGTTTCGTTTCGGGATGTCTTCGATCACTCTACGCGATACGAAGCTCCTGCAACAAGCTACAAGTTGCATTACAGCGAACTTCTATCAATGTTCTTTCATGCGATAAACGTACTCCTCTAACAGAGACGAGAAAATGTGTTTCAATCATTGAGAGATTTACCTTGATATTTTTGCTTGAAATTCTTGACGTGTAACATTTGTCAAGATTTGTGGAATGTAAGGACTTTTCAGTCTACAAATCCTCAAGGTTCCAAAGTTCCTAACTTTGCCAGAATTTCTCGAATTCCACAAATTCTAAATCTACAAAGTCCTGAAGTTCTACGGTTCGAAAGTTTCTTAGCGTTTGTCGAATTCGATAAATTGGAAATCTACAAATCACCCAGGTTCCAAAATCTTACATTTCAAAGGAGTTCATTTAGCGATGAGATAACCAAGTGATACTTCCAAGTAGTTTTTTTGAAATTATACCAACTTACTACACTTTGTTACACTCGCTACACACTTCGCTTCTCTTCGCTGTTACACTTCGCGATCATCGGTTCTGATCACAGTTTAATCATTAGCAGAGTTGTTTAATTATTATCAAGCACCGAGTACTATCTCTAACAAGATCCCCCAACTCTAATTAAAACTTGTGGTACAACTATTATTAAGCATCTATGTGAAAGCACGTAGAATTAGATAAATGCGTTAAACTGACAATATACGAGTACTATCGTTATGAATTATCAACCTGTTAACCCGCGAGGACGAACTGAATTATCCCTTGAATTGCCGATCTTTTGGACTTGGATGCAACAAGTAGCTTTGCTTGTGAATCCCAATTTTTGTACGCGTCATTTCATTTCTATCAAAGATAAATTATATCGTATGTACATTTGCAAGAACTGACACCTACCTGATCGAAATTGATTTATTTTTATTAATTTTGAATTCTACGATTTAGTCTGATTTATTATTATTATTATTCAGAGTCGACCAATTAGTTTTTAAGGCTGAAATGAAAAAATTAAACAAATATCTGTCTACGCAATAGCTTCCAAGCATATATTGTGAATGAATTATTACCAACACGTTTATTTTGAGTATTACCATTCGTTAATACGCGATTGACGCGATGGAAATTTTTAATGCGACCAATTATCGTGTACGCGTTTAGCGGGAAGAGAAGGGTGGAGTTTCGTTGTAATCAACGGTAAATTAGGTTAATTATTGCTCATAAAATTACAGGCTGACCGATTGGACGCGTTCCAAAATAGCTGGCGTGCAAGTTGAATCCGCTGGACGATCGGCGATCGTTTGGATGCCGAGGCACGCCAACTTTTGTAACGCGCTCATTAATTACGACAATTATTCGGAGATTCAAGCGTATTAACACGTTAATGATCACGTTATATACGAAGATACTGACGTTTAACAACAAACAGGTGCTCGATAATCGAGCAACCGCTCCAATTAACATACACCATCGTCTGGACGTGGTTCGCATTTGAATAAATTACGCCATTAAATTACTTACTTATAAACAGCAGTTTTGTAGAGAAGTGAATAAATTCGTTCGTCGTTGACCGATTTATTATATTTCTAATTCGTTGTTAGGTATATTATACTAAAATATTCTCAAGTTTATATCACGCTGCAATGTAAGGTAATTTTATAAAAAAAAGAACATGTCGTCACGGGAATAACAGTTCTTGATACCTGCGTTCGTATTTGTGACGCGAATTTAACTCCGCAAAAGTGTTTGAAGTCGTTTGTTTCGACCATATTTATATTTGCTTCGTATTTTAGAAATTCTCGAACTTGAAATTTTTGGATCTAGACTTTTAAAGGTTGTTGAAGGAATTATAATTTAAAAGTTGACGACTTTAAAGCTACGAATAAATGGTTTCAAATTGTTGTAAATTGTTGATTTTTGAAGCTCCGAGGAATTTGCCGTCTTCGGATGGAACGAATAAATTCATTCGAAAATCGCTGCTAATTTATAATAGGAGGATATTTCATGATTTCTGAATGAATATGAATATTTCCAAAATCTTGGATCTTGTTAAACCATAAATACGCCGATGATGTTGATCACTCTTGATGGAATATAATTTCACTAATGAATATATAATGTATGCTACATATCGAATATTAACTTTTATGTGTATAATGTAACAGTACAATTAAGGAGATTTGCGAAGATTTATGTCATCATACGATATTGTATAGATAAGAAATGTTAAACAAATTCGCTGAATATTTTTTCAACAGTATTGCTTCCTCAAGCTAACTCCTATTCTATAAAGTTTTTGAGAAATCGAAGTACCATAGTTCTGCGATAGAGATGAACTATTTTCATTTTTCAACTACATGGAAATTCTTTATATTTTTGCTCCGCGTATTGGAATTCCGATTCTTTGGAATATCTATTATTTTAACGTATTTTTTGTACCTTTACAAATCAATATGTAAATTATACCACTCCAGTGTTTCAATTTATGCAACTTTTACTTCACTGCGTAGTTGTTAACGTTAAAATTCAATCGACTAAAATTCAATTGACATTAAAGATCTCTTTAATTTTAAGATATGTTCGATCTATGATCAATAGGTATTATAGGATGTTTTATTCCCACGGATCTGGTTCCTAATCTCGATCGACAAATCAACGCCGCTTTAAAGGCCGCTAATGGCCTGCCGTGGATTTGTAAATTCACGCGATGGATTTTGGTTCAGCACATTGTGAATTTCGTATTGTACGAAACAACGTGACCGGCTACGAAATCTCGCGATTTGTTACTTGGCCATATCGGTCATTTCAAGGCATCGCGTTATCACGCAACACGACCAGAGAAGCTAAAAGCTCGAATCGATTAGGTGCTGTATCTGGTTTACTAAATGGAAAATCTTGGCAGGCGATAGAGGTAGATTGTTGAAATGGTGGAACTAGATCGATAATTTCAAGTAAGTGACAGTTTGATTGGAAAGATAATTAATTTGGAAAAATATAGTACGTAGAAACTTGCTCATGGGGAAATATGAAATATGAGACGCGTTGTTGCGCAATATCGTCGAGTTCAGAGTTTTCTCGGTAAATATTTTACGTATTTAAAAACGTAATCTTCTTCGGAATCTTATTCACGAGGAAATATGATTCACGTATCACATATGTTACGTGTTTTATAATCGAGGTAATATATTACCTAATTAATATAACATATTATATGTATGATTTATTGTAACATATTATACGTGTTATATTCTTATAATACATATAATACGTATAATCTTATAACGGAACGTTGACGTTATTTCCATTCTGATAAGTATCAATTTTTAACGAGGCTGACATCTAAGATTTATTCTTCCCACGTAGAATTTCAATTTAAAGTTCTGCACTTGTTGAACATAAAAATTCATTTGTAGTCATCCTGAATATGAAACTTTAAAAAACTAATTCGCATTGTTATTACGTGTTAGCATATTTACATAATAGGAATTTTCTGAAGTTATTTTTAGTGCGTTCACTTGCTTCCTTCGTGAACTTTCTTTTTTCCCGAAGTCGATCTTCCTAGACTATCGCGCAATCATCCTTGGCTCCTCTCACTTTTACTCGTTTTCCCGTTACGTCACCTTACGATGGTATTTTTCCCTCGCCTAACGCGTATTGAATATTTTCACCGATCGAAGTTTCGATTCTATTATGCGCCACTGGAAAAGATCACAAAGTGGCGAGGAACGCAAGCTTGTTTCACATCACGTACTTCGCTTCGTATCGAACAGGCGAATCGTGTATTGAACACGTGAAACGTGGACAGAACCACGATTTCACCAAAAATGATCGTACGACGTATTCAAGGTCTGCATTCATTTTCTGGGGCGCCTTAAAAACGTGCCCACCTACTTCTCTGTTTCTTTGACACACGCACGCGTTTTGCAGAGTGGAATTTCATCGAATATCGCACCGACAAAGCATTAAAATAATTTCTCTTTGCTAAAAACTAAAATATCGTTTAGAGGAAATTTAATTAAAAATTAGATATTTAAGAAATGACGCATAAAACTATCGAATCTACGACGTGAAATTTGTAGATGTGAAACTTTAGAAAATCAGACACACTCATACGATCTTCGCTTTCATAGATCATGATATGATAAACAGCAAAAATGTTTACACGTGTAATATGTACAATTTAATGAAATACTTGTAAGTAGATTCACTATGGTCCCTTCGTACCTTTGCGGAGACGATGCATGTGAAATTTTCTCGCAACGCTATTTCTAAAACCAATCGATCTTCCAAATGAAATCTCGAGAACAACTAAAGATCCATTCGGAGCCCTTTGCATCGCGAAACAGGAGGCCATGGCTGTAAATAGAATTTCACGCGTTTACTGGTGGTAAATTTCCCAGCATGCGATCAGTTGCTGACATCTGAACCTTAACAATTTTCCATCGAAATTATCAGATTCGTTCCTTATTCCTCGCTAATCGCGAGAGTTTTCTAAATCGACAAATTCTTCGCTCAAGCTATCTGTTATTTCAGCTCTCGAGCTATTTCAAATTTCAGTTTACCTAAGTGTTATAACGCCCCTTATCATCGCCTGAACGTAATATTTACTCCGAATATTCCGTACATTTTCCCATATATTCCCACATTTCGCACATTCCGGTACATTTATGTACATATCCGCTAAATACATAAACATTCGTATCTATTCGTTATATCGTAACACTGGCACACGCGATGCGACAAAGATCCTTAACGAAGATAATCGAAATACCTTAAATCATCAACAGCGAGCGTGTTAATACTATCCTCAACCTGCAAACCTCAACCAACTATTCGTCGCCCGAGAATTCCTAGAAAATCGTTTCAGAATGCAACCGCTAACGACCGTGGATCTTCGACCTCGCTTGAAAAAACTGTCTCGTTAATAACCTCCCTTGGCCAACTCCATCTTTGCTACATATTTTTATGGGAACTCTACGGAAGTAGACGAGTCCCCGGAGGGGCGTTTTCGCGCGAAGCGAGGGGAAAAAAGGAAAGAAGAATGGGACGGAGAATAAGAGATGGCCGGTGTCTATTAAGAGATCCGTTGAATATTAATGCCACGAGACGTATTCCGGGACGTCATGGACCGGTGCGCGACGATTAACGAAGCGATTATTAAAATATGCAGAACGCCCGTCCTAATTAGCCCGTCGACGAAACCGAGAAGGGCTTTTGTTCGTCCACTGTCGTAGCTGTGTGCCTTTTCTTCGCGGCAAGCACCAAAGAACATCACACTCGTCTAAGTTTTCAAGGGGTTGACTTTCTTATCGTCGGCCGATTTTCTTCCATTATCTCGCTCGATTACTCGAACCGGCTGCCTCGTTAGTCCTGTGCTGCTGTGTTTAGATCAAGCTAACGAATGCTATTTTTTATAACGAACATTACGTTCGTTCGCGTAGAGATAACTTGATCCGCTGTAGTTCTATCGATTATTAAACTGTGAATCTTGATGCACTCGTGAAAAATTTAAGGATGCAGAAATACACAGAATATATAGTGTACCTAAAATATCCAAAGCGCAACAAGCTTTATAACGTTTAGCAAATGGAACAAATCTCTGTGTAGAGACAAAATCTACTCGTTTAGTCGTGTTCGTCAAATTTAACAAACGTTTAACGTTAACATTTAATTTAACGTCAAATTTGCACAAACATCTGCATTCTATCGATTATATATTATTTTCGACAACTAGTAAACATCTGGTAGCCGAAAGTAAGTTTTTCATTGAACATTAGAAAGAATATGAGTGCAACGTCGGTGCATATCAAAATTTCGCGTACTATTTCCTTCTCGTCTTTTCAGCAGATTTCCCACCAGCGTCTTCCTCTTTTTTTTCCTTTTCTCTTCTTACTTTGTTCAATCATGCGAAACGACGCGTCTCTTTATTACAAGAAAGTAGTTGAGAGATCGCACGTCGCCAGTTTTATTCGCTCTTTCAAAGCGAATCAAATTCGCAATAAGTAACAGCATTGTTGCAACATTGTCGGAACGTTTGCATGTTCGATTTTTGTTTCGACCAGCGATCACCAAACGGCGAAAGAACATCCGCCTACGCTTTCGTTTGTAAATCTTGTTAAAGTAGACGGAGAGCGACGCCTTGTGAGACGCTGACGAAGATGAGAATTTCGGAATTTCCAAGTAGTTCTTGTTGGATGGATTAATCGCGGCGGTTGGCCGGGTAAAGGATAATTGAAAGGTTAATGAGTGACTCGATCGTGTACAACCGGCGGCGGAACCGAGCCGAGATCTTGTTAAAATGCATGGCCCCCTTCTCGTTGAGAAATTGTCTTACGGAACCAAGAGATCTGCCCCCCTCCCCGCTACCTCTCTTTGGGAATTTGGAAACCTTTCCGCTCGCCACAGCGAATTCATTAGGTCGATGGATACCGTCGTGGCCGCGTTACGGAAATTGGATATTTCGTTTATGACGCCGTGGCACGACACGCGTATTTTTTTGTGATTTTGCGTGCCTGGAGATCGTTTCTAGGAGGTTTGTGAAATATTTGAACGTTTTGGCAGTTTCTCTGCGAGTTTGCTAATGAACTGTCAGATGAAGTAGCACGTTTGTTAACTTGACAGCAGAGTTTTGTCGCTGTTCTTCCGTGGAAGGAAAAGAGATCACGTAGGGATGCTTTTCTTTTGCAATAATGTTTATTGTACTTTTTGCAATCACGCTTGACGACTTGCTGGTCTCATTATGTGAATTTCTATGTGACGTTTTTAAAAGTTGTGTCTAGCACGAATCGAAATTTTTATACTGTACAGTATTATACATTATGTTATGTTTTGTATGTTATTTTATTAGTATAGTGTTATAGCCTACGTTGTTAGTTAACTATATCGTTAGTTAATTTGCAGAGAAATGGTTAGCCATGCTAAAGAATATTGCGTAATGTAAATAGCGCTAAAAAATTTCAAAATTTAATAAAATTACAGTCTTGAAAGGCTAACAGTCCCTTCTATAATTATATGAGAATTTATTTCCACTTATTACATAATATGACGGTCTCGCTCTCTTTTATTTTTCTCTCTTATTTACAAGACTGGATGGGCTTTTATTTAAGAGCTTTTTGTAATAACATTGGCATGTGGACTCGTTCGAAGCGCACAAAGAACAAGATGAAAACGAAATGAAATTACAACGTCTCCGTGTTACTTACATAACATTAAACGTTAATAAAACGATACCACGTGGTGTAATGGAATCGAAGAGAAATTTACCTCGATCGATTACACCTGCCACCGAAAATTTGTCGACGAAATTACGTAAGACGAAGAACGTAACTTCTCTCTCTCTCTCTCTCTCTCTCTTTGCACGTCCTACATAAATTCTTGCCGGTACAATTATCTTTCTTTATTTTTCGTAACGAACAAATCTTTCTCGTCGTATAATTATTTTCCCTTATTACCGTAACAGCGCAATTTAAAACACTAAAGAAGACATTTTATAGAAAGTACATTCGGCGTTTTTATCTTATCCCAACTGCCTAGACTAATTAACTTCGTTTCTTCGTGTTAATTAAGAAGTTCACCTTCTTTGTTAACGGAACCGCCCTTAAAACCAGTTTCCTTAAAAAGAAACATCGCACTGATATAAATAATTTCTTTGTATCCCTCGTGAATTTTATGATACTAAACGAATAAAAAAAAAAAAAAAATGATAAATATCGTTCCCTAGAAAAAATATATCGCTATCAGAATTTCCAACAGTTCGGATTAAGTCATATAATTTTAGAGTAGTTCATTCCGGTTTATATTCTCCACTTCATGCCATAAATACTATCATTTACATTCGCGCCACAAAGTGTAGAATATAAATTAAGATTAAACTCTATAAATTTTTATAACTTCGTATTTCACATTCTTTTTACACGTCTAGAGCTATTCAAATTTCTTGCCCGCGACTAAAAGTTTATACCTTCTACCTCGATTTTCCTGAAAACGAATCTTTGAACCAGATTATGTTTCTTTCAGTTTGTTTTTTCACATAATATCGCCACGTGTATAATCCTACCACCCGCCCTGCTACGCTCTGTACTACCCATGACGAACTAGTTACTGCTACGACTAAATTAATAACAACAACATTAATGTACGAGAGAGTCTCGTTACACCAGAAATACAAGAAACTTCGTCGATTAACAAGTAATTATTTCCTGCGACATTTTACTTTATTCACTTTATTCGTCACTTTCTTGCGCCACGAATAGCGCGAGTAACTTAACACGAGACTGAACTGAGCTTTCCAAACTACGTATGACGCAACGGTACTAGACGAGAATGAAAAACAACCCGTTATCCTGAGTTTACATAAAATTCTTTCGATAACCAGCAAAAGTAGGAGAAAGAATCCGGAGAAATATCCCAGCAAACAAAAGCTAAGAAAATTTACGATACTATTTCCTCCGATTATTTTTCCAACACTGTACTCGATCGAATCGCGAAGGTTCAAGGCGATATTATTTACGCAGCGAGTCCGGGCACTCGGAATCACGTTCATTTTACAGTCTATATTATCCCGAAGTTCTCGTTAAGTTCCTTATTTCCATAGACGTGTTTTATCGCCGGGAACATTAAAACTTTCGCCCTCGGCGAGAATTATGCCGCGATATAATGGTTCGTTAAAGCACGGCCAAAAGTGGCGGGCGATCGTGCCTTTAATAATGGAATTTTCACTCGTCGGCTTTTCCTTGAAGCGTTACGCGTCACGAGCCACCAGAGCATCGACTCTACCGCATTACGTAACAAGTCGTTCTGACCCCCCGTGAACGCTTGTAATTCCGTTTTCTCGCAACCAGCGTTCAACAGAGAAATCTATTACGTGAATTAAGAGGAACGTCGGAAAGAAAGCTTCGGTTAGCGAAGGTAAACAGTGGCAAACACGATTATTACCGATACTCTTGCGGTGTTTATTTCTGCCTCTGCACGTGGATTATTTCGATCGGAAGGGAGCCACGTAAGGTGTCAGATTTTATGCATTCGATCTCTTCAATCGCTACGTTTGACATCCAATTAGAAGCAGCAAATAATACTTTTGAATCCTTATCGAATATACAATGCGAAGAATGGAATAAAGTAAATTCACCGTCGAAAGTATCACGAAGTTTCTGAATGATCCAATATTTCGATTCTAATAAAAGTCGACATAAATTTTATCCAAAAGCACTTATACGTTCCTGGTAGTTATAAACAGAAAAAAATCTGTTATTTTAACAAGTTCGAAGTTAGATACGCCGTTAAATTCCATGCTTAATACTTTAAATACTTACTTTAGGAACTTTATCTCTTATTCATTGTACAAACTGCATCTTAGCACGAAATAATAAAGACGACTGAATGGAAACCTTGAATAGGGGTCTGAAGCACGCTTAGCACATTCAGAGTAAGCGCTCTTAAGCTACGCCGTTCCATAAGTTTCAAGCGTTTTACGTATTTCCTGTATTCGGCACTACATCGCCTTCTGACGAAATATCTGCTAGCCGTGTGCAACGAAACCAATCGACAGAGACCGTCAAACCATACTTGACTGTTAATTTAACTTCAACCAAAATATGTTGTGTAGATCCTTAGTCGAGATTTACGTGCAATTAGTTTGCCAGGCATTTCTAACAGATCCACGCTTACATTTCCATTGTTTCCACAGACGACTGCCCAAACTGCGTGGACGAGCACAGCAGCAACCTGGCCGCATCAAGATGGACGATGCCGCTGTTGAAGCTCGGCGAGAAAAGATACTACCTGGGCATCTTCTTCAAGGTATCAGGGCTGCCAGTCACTTTGATTTATCTAGTTGCTCTGGCGGACGCGGCCTACCGGACATTATCGAATTATTTCCGTGCCCGTAACTTTCCCGCTTGCCGTCTCACTGGCGCTTTACGGTGCATCGAACGCCAGACCGGGCTTGTTATCGATCTGTTCACCTGAACGCGACCATCCCCTGTACGTATGCTTTGTATCACGCGGCAAAGAACGCGGAAAATTGATCTTGTTGATCACTGTCCTCGTGGACTCCTAACGATTCCTCTGTCAAGCAGATTGCGTTGACGGAAGAGAGCTCTCTGTCGGGTTGACCGAAGACGACGGTTTGATAGGCACACGTTCGTCAAGCGAGGGAGAAAAGGGCGTTCTTTAAGAGAAACAGGAGGACGTTTATATTTCTAGAATGCGGAAATATTCTAGAAATTCCATCGATGCTCGTTAGTTGACAATCTTCGCTTATTTTTGGAGAACCGACGTTTTACGGTAGCGTGATTTGCAAATACAGTGCACTTCCTCTTACGTGTGCTTTTAACTGAATACATCTAAACTCGTTTGAGAGAAAATTCACCGACACGTTCCATGCGACGTTGAGCTTGTTGGTGGTCCAGAACATTTGTCGTTGAAGGAACTTCGATGTAACAGAAAGGTGATATCATAAAGGTATAATTGAAAGAAGAATAAAGGAGGATAGAAAAGGAAAATCCCAACGGGTTCCTTAAATAGTCTATTTATACGAGTCTATTTATAAATACATTATGTATATGTTCAAGATAGGAAAGGTTTTCTCAGTGTAGGTGATATGTTCGTAGAAAAGGATAGTCGGACGAGTATTCAATTAAATGGTATTGAATCAAATTTTCAAATACACGTGTTTTATACAGTGCATATTTACGCATACATACAAACATATTTCTACTTTTGTAGCTACTTATAATACGTGTACGATATTTGTATGTATCATATCCGGGTTAATCGGCTGGTCGCTTAACCAGGCAGTGATTTAATTCCACAAAGACCATTTAAGAAAAAGTCTAGCGTACGTGCGAGAGATTGGAATGGAATCTTGATAATGTGAAGTTCTCGAAAAGTTTCCCAACAGGAGGACAAATACCGATTCTTAAGCACACGCGAGTATTCTTTAATTCGAAGTTAAAATGTAATTCGTAGAACGTAATTTTTCACCGACAAGAGTTTGTAATTTGTACCATGAGTAATTTTACACTTCCATTCGCTATTCCCACGCATATTTTCGCATCGCGACCACTTTACGTCAGTATCAGACACGCGATCTCGCTTTAACTCGATTCCACTGCACATTCAAATCTCCAACGACCCATTCCCCACCGCTTGACACACAATTTCACCTCCATTCCATCTCCTTAAAACAGGAACAGCGTCGTCTCGTCGACGACCGATGCCTAGAAGTGCCATTAACCCATTTATTACGTATTCGTGTCTAGTTTAAACCCGTCACCCACTTTATCACGCTTTTCCCTCTAACCTAGACCCCTTGTAGGACTCCAGTTCGCGACCGCGAATTCCCTGGAAAGTAAAATCGTCGACGTGTCGCTTAAGAACTGGCAGAACTGTGGGCGAGTATATCTGCTGGAAAAAATGATCGCTATAACCCGAAAGCGAACTTATCCGCTCAGAATGATACGTTTGCTGCGCTGAAATGTTGTTCAGTGGTATGAAATTTAATATATTTAGAGTTAATTAATTAACAAGTACTGTAGAAAATACAATGGTGCGCCGATACTTATTGTGGCCACTGTACGTGCGCTCGTTAATTATCATTTCGGTTTTAAATAACATTAATTAAAATTTCATTTTATTATTATTATTATTATTATTATTATTTATTGTTGAAGGTAATACAGTTTCTTTGTTCTGAAATTATATCTACATATTCCTTTCAGCAAACCTTTTATTTCTTCGTGAAAGTGCCACAAGATATATCGCACTTCGGATTCTTATTCCCCGGATGATCTTACGTAAAAATTTATGCAGAGGTTTTAAATATTAACGTATCAACTTTTTACTTGTACATATACCTGTTGGATATTTGCAGTATTTTGGTCGCCTGCTTAAGGGTGAACTGTTCTATGCTTTCGCTTGTTTAAAAGTAATCTCCAAGCAATAGTCTGCTACTATTTTAAACAAAATAGAAGCCAAGAGTTAATCGATAATTATATTCTTCTAGCGAGATCGATCATTGTCGTCGATCAATGCGTCGAAATAATCTGATTGATCCTTCTAAAAGCAAACTACGAATAAGCCGCACCTTCTCGTGCGTTTAAAAATACAAAAATATCTAGAATAGACGTGATACACAAAAAATAGAGAAAATACGCAAACCAAAGCAGTCGTCACGATATTTAGTAGGCGAAAGGAATCTCTATTTGAATCGCATTTATTTAGTTATTTCTATGAAAACGTACATTTCCACAAATATCCGCAATCTTGAAATAATTCCCGATTATACAGAGTGCTCAGCTGAGTGCCACTAAATCGGCTAAGTGGCACGGCATTTTCAAATTGTTAACCAGCCGAAAATGGAGATTCACGCAGCCAGATGAATCGACCGATCGAACAACTCTCTCTCTTTCTCTTTCTCTCTCTCTCTCTCTGACCGTTGTTGCTCCACAAGTCGAGTCACCTACTTTCCTTGGCTCGCGTGCAAACGGAACCGCATTATTAAGACAGATTTTGTAATGGCGACGGCGTGTCCGGTCCGCGGCCTTGCAACGATCTCTCTGAAACGGTGGGTGGAAGTGACGTAAAGCGTTCCTTCGGCGATAAACGACGGCGTTTCGCAACGACGTAAAGGAGCGCTGCTCGATCCTCCCTGTAATCCGATTAACCGACACGAACGTCCTTCTGGACCCGTTCACCTTTTGTTTCGCCAGCAAACAATGAGCGCTATGATGGTGTCTGTTCGTTTGTTGCTCGAGTAAATCTTTGGTTACACCATTAGTCGAAATGTGGTCTTGGTTATTATTTTATCGTTTTACTCGTCACCGCGGAGTATTTGCTTCTTGGTAGTTATCGGAACTCGCTTTGGGATTCGTTTGACCTGTCGCGAGGCTCGCGGTATGATTGTCATGCTGTGACTGAATTTTTGAACAAGTTGGTCCATTTAATTTCTGAAATAACAGAGAAAAGTTACGTTAGAGAGTCGGACTACAAGAAGACTGTGAAAATAAAATAAAATAGAATGGATTACGAAAATGTAAAATTACAGTCCACGGATTATCGAAATCGTCGAAGAAATAATGACTTTGGGTTACGTAAGAAATCAGAAGAACGTACGTAAACACGCTTCAGGAATATGCGTATGGTGCACTTAACGTTCCGTAGAGAAGGATAAGTTCCAGATATTTTCATTTCGCTTTCGAAATAATTTTATGCTAAATCGCACGACGAATCTTTTTACAAACTTATTCCCACTCGCATTAAAAATTCTCTCTTATTTCCTTCAAAATTAATTAAATTACACAAGTTTCGAGTGCCACTTTGTGCAATTACTCTTTTAATTAAACGAATCCTCGTCAGACCGATACATCGTTATACTTATTTACCTACACTACATTTTCCTATAGATAATTATTACTATCTTATCACGTATGCTTCTGCCGATTACTATTTTATTTTCATCGTGCCACTTCGATTGCCCGTAGGTACCTCGTGTGGTTATTTATGACGACATAATTTGTTAACTTTCTCCCTATTCATCTGCGATCGCCAAGTCAATGGAGGACAAACCGGTGTTTAATACGTGAAATTCTTGCGAAGCGTGGAATACAAAGTAGTCGTTTCGCCGGACGTGAATAGAACACGCGTAATATTAGAGATATTTCAATGGAAACGAAATATGCAAATGTCGCGGGTCCGTGTTTCTTTGCGCTTCCCCTATCGGGCGTAAAATACGAGAATGCTTGTTGCGCGGTCATTTGCCAGGCGTAATGGAGCCGGCTGGCGAAATTTATGCGGCTTTACACTCGCGTTTTTTCAGCTCGTACTTTCGTGCTGAAGCGTGCCGCTCCGGTGATTCTCCTCTCAGCGGTACACGGAAACTCGCACAGGAAGGCGCACCAGTGACGAATTACGACGAAAATCCGGCAAGACAATTTTTGAACAAATTTCGCCATAATATATAGCGGCTTTGAATTGAAATTCGATGAAACGTTCGAAGGAAAAATATATGTTTCGTTGACGCTTTCGCGCGAAACGAAATTCGAATTTTCGAATAGAATCAAATGGAATTAGAATTTTATTCGCATGCGTATCGTGATATTTAATTTTTATATTATTTTTCCATTTCTTTCTTTCTATCAGATGCAATAATGTTCTCTCGGATATGAAGAAGCGGTATTTTTCTGAATATTTCAAGTTTTGAAAAATTAATTGGGAAGATTCGATCGAATTGGAATGCTCTTCTCACTATAAGATATATACTACGCGAATAATTTGAAAGATCGTGAAAATGTTGCTCCGCTAGAGATCGATTTAAGATCGCAATTATTGTTTCACGGTACTGTTGAATATCTCACGAGTGATGATTGTCTGGTCGCATTATTTCCTGCTTTACACCGTATGTATGTATGTAAAAAGACATTACCTTTTAGGCGCGTATTTAAAAAGTTCATTAGAAGATAAAGACGAAACGAGCTTCGACGAATGTAGAAATAGCTTCGGAATTGTAGCAGGTGGAACGAGAACGAGGAGGAACGAGTGGCGAGGAGCACGATCGAGAGCATTTAAATAGACTTAATGCGCATTCGTTCTTTTAACCACAGTGGACAAAGTAAAGGGGCAATTAAAGGAGAAAACACGCTGGCTCGGTATACGCGGTCGCGAATAATTCTTTTCACGTTCATCGATTGCCATGGGCAATTTACTGGACAGAACGAGTGTCTGCCTTGTTTTCTTCGACCATAAAGTTGCGGTACTTTCATCGATATCGGTAGTTTTGAATAAATTCGGTTGCGCGTTAAAGCACGAACAATTAGGGAGACACTTGCCATTCTTCAAAATCTTCATTGCCATTTCTTCTGACAGAAGAATGAAATTAGGTAGATAGGAATTACGAATGACACCACGACTCGTAGATAAAGCACTTACTCGGACGTCGATTGTCGATTAATTTAAGCTGCAATAGCTAAGATACTTTGTAGATTTGTATATCCTTTTTATATACAAAAAAGTTCCACTCGGAAGTTTTTTAAAAGTGTTAAGATAGAAGAAATACTGGCTTCTTTAAGTTGATAAATATTTTATTTATTACTTTATTATTACGTAGAATTGAAATGGTAATTGATTACATTTGAAAATGACGCGTATGATTATAATATTCCTGTTTCTCAGAAAAATACGTGGAAAAATTTATTTGTTTCATTTCGAAAGCAAAGAACACTGCAGGCTCTTAAGTGGATATATACAGGGTGGGGCATTTTAAACAGGTCACCTAACCCCAACCTAACGCCTCCACCCACAGAAAAATTGGTAATACCAGATTACGAGCCCCCCGATACCAAGTAACTTTGGTCTAATGCATTTTCTCCTGTCTTCAAAAACAAGCGAGTTATTCAGCTGACCTGTTTAAAACGCCCCACCCTGTATATTGCAAAAAATGATCGTAAAATTCTAATTCCAATGAAATAAATTATAATCGGACTATAATACAGGATTGGAAAGGTTATAAAAGGAAAAGAAATGCTTATAAATAAGTCCAGTTATATTCTTCGCGATAATATATGTATATTCCAAAGATTGGAAGATATGTATTGTAATAAAAAGTCGGCTGGAGAGAGAAATACCACTAAATCTGTTTCAAAGGAGATTCAAAGGAAGGAGGGAAAATGTAATAAGAGAAAATTGAAAAATTTACGATACTAAAATGGGGGGTTGATAATCACGGCTGTGTAAGTCGGACCACTGCTACTTTTTCGTAAAACAGTGTTCTGCGTTTCTTACCGTACAAAATATTCGTTACGCCTCTCCAAATCGCGAAAAGATATCGCGGCGAAGAAAAAAGCGCATAACTTGATTAATCACGAAACGAAGGATGATTGGAGAATGGAAATTCTTCGAAATTTTCATTCGCGCCACTATGATTTTCAGCCCGTCAAGTGACAGATAATTTCGTATGTTTCATCTTCGATTATAAAATTCTGTCGATTTTTCACGTAGGACGAAGCTCGATGAAACTAAAGTCAAAGAATACATATTGATCGTTCCTTCGAGAAGGAAACCAAGTAAAATAGTAACTTACATAGGAGAAGATGAAAATAAGCAAGAAGACCGCGTATCGAAGGTATTGGATTTCGTAAACTGCAAGATAGAAACGGGTAGTTTCATCCCGCTAGGATATGGAGGAAGAGGAGGAAGAGATTTTGAACGACTCGACGTCGAAGCAATCGCAAAGGCGCTCTATTTATCGCTCTTTATTTGCATTCCGGCCGGGTTACACGCGATTTTTCGCGTTTCTCCATTCCCCTCTTTTCCTGTTTCCCTTCGTGTACGGAGGTGAAACGTGTACTCCGGTCCGGCAACCTCGACAAAACATTCCTCCGCATCGACACGAAAATCGCATTCGGCCAGGCCGTGGCGTCGCTCGCCAATTTATGACACGACGTGTCTTTGGCACGCTTGTCGCCGAAAAATATCGACGGCCGCGTATACCGCACTAACAGGGCGAAGGACACTCCCGGAATCGAAAAAATGATACTTCACGCGGAGCACTCCGACATTGTGGATGTTAACGAATGTAAAGAAACGTTCGATGAAATTATTTTCTTTCCGATCTGAAAAGTTAGTCTTGCTTCGTCGAACGTTTACAGTCGCCTGAAACATCGTAATAAATTGCTAGCGAGTCAGCTGAGAGTCATCGGTCGAGTTTTATCATCGTTCGAAAGGATCGATTCGAAAATTATTTGGACGCTCTGTACCAGTTGGTGTCCAAAGACTTTTGTGCAGTAGCGTAATAGTCAGTAAAGCGACTGCAATGTTCAATGGAAAATTATTTGGACGCTCCGTACCAGTCGGTCTACGACAGTTGTCTTTCGACGAGCAATTTTCAAGTGAAATTATATATCGTGCTAAAAGTGGATGATCGTGTCCAAAGACTTTTGTGCAGCAGCGTAATAGCGAGTAAAATAGTGGATTTAATGCGGAAAATATTTTAAGGCCAGTTACAACCTTAATTAGATACTGCCATTATTCCACAATATGATATGATCATTTCAAGTTTAAAAGAGTTTCAATTAATCTAATTATATGAACGCGATGCATTAATTCTGCCATGATACAATACAGCATATAACTGTCTGTATTGCTTAAACGTACAAAGACTACCATTATATCACAGTGCAAAATTTAACGAACAATTATTGTTAATGTCGAAACCAGTGTCTCTTTTAATTATCTCGAATCCTGCCCACAATAACAACGTTTAATTACTATTCGAACCGGCGTGTACACATATTATTCATCTAAAAGCCGACACTCGTCGTTCGCCTAATATTTTATCACACGCTATCGCGCGATAGATTCATTTTTCACTGTATTTTCTCGAGCAACGTCGATCGTATGTAAAGAAAACTTCCGATTAGACTCGTCTCTCCGAACGATTAAAACAAATTTAAAAATATTCCACTCTCTCATATTTTATTCGTATTGATAAACAAAATGACAAATAGCGAATTACAAACGTCGTTCGCTTCAACGACAGAACAGTGGGAAGGCGATTGAAGGGAAAATAAATTGGAAGAAACGAAGGAAGAAAAACAATAAGGAATTTCAGGCTCGCGTTTGATTCCGCTTAAGCGAGATTTCATTCTATCCGCTTGTATGGTAGATTTCATTGTTTAATTTTGTTACAGGCCAACTGGTACAGGGCGTCGCAGTATTGTCGATATCACGGAATGCATCTGGCGAGCATAGCGTCGCAGGAGGAGAACGACAGGCTGGAGAAACATATTAAGGACTTCGGCCTTGGACACGAGCATTTTTGGACCTCTGGAACCGATCAGGCCGAGGAAGGCACTTTCTTCTGGATGGCGAACGGCAGGCCAATCACGTTCGAAAATTGGAACGTCGGCGAGCCGAATAATTTCAGGTATGGACCTGCGATATCCAAACTAGTAGGGAGACGGGAATGCTCGGATAATGGAACAAACATATTTCTCTGATATTAAATTCCATTTGTTTAAGGAAGCATCAAAGAAATTGCAATTCCTTTCTTAGTACTCTATACTTTTAGATGTTTATTCTTTTCTGACGACTCTGTATTTGAACTATGTATATGTCAGATTGTCGGAAAAGTGTCTTTCTTTTGCAGACACGTCTTTTACAACGATGCATCTTTACACAAACGTGAAACCTAATCTGTCGAACGTTGTGATCTTTATCTCGATGGAAGAAAATGCACCATGCGTAATTCGATAAAATAATATAAAACGACGAACGTTGCGCATCCATTATTTCGTATCAGTGCGTACATTAATACTTTCGGCGCGAGAAAAGCCATCCTCGTCATCTTTACGCGCTGTTCGTGCTCTAACAACGTGATGTAATACGCGGAATGATAGTATTTCTAACAGAGGAAAATACCTGTTAATAGCAGACGTTCTGCTCGGATAATGGAACGTTCGGATCGTATTAGTATGTTCAGATATTAGCATACTCGAGCGATGGCGGATAGAGAGAAGCTTCTATCGCACCGACTCCACCTCTGCGAGGGAGACAGAACAAGAAGCATTACTCCGCTTTTCACCGTTCTGAGAACTAAATGAGATCCTCTAATAAGATCCTCTCCGATACGTTCCTAATAAGCAAAAAAAAAAAAGAAAAAACAGTTTACTTTGTTCCTGCAAACTTTGTTCCTACAAAGCAGAAAAAATACACGATAAATTCGATGCATTTCGTTGCAGATACGAGAACGGCGAAGAGGAGCACTGCCTGGAGCTGTGGAACAGGGATGGCAAAGGGCTGAAGTGGAACGACAGCCCGTGCAGCTTCGAGACGTTCTTCGTGTGCGAGGTGCAGTGATCGATCGATCGGCCAACAGGATTGACGAAAAACAGGATCTGAAAGTCATCGATACACGGGATTCGATTCACCATACATCGACTTACCTATCGAGTCATCCTGCCGGCTATTGCCTCGTCGACTCCGTTTTTCCTCCGGGACCTCGAAACAAAATAGAAAAGTGACTTTCTCTGTGTGCGCGCGTGCGTGTGTGTGTGTGTGTCTGTGTGTAAGTGCGTGTATCCCACGTAGACGAGCGTTTTAAACGCGTCTTGCGGATCGATGGATCGCGGCCAAGTGGATCCTGAACGTAAAGAAACAGATGGCGAACACGATGATTAGGCTTTGGAGATGTTTTCGTGGAGCAAATTTTGGTGGAATAGCCCGAAGCCTACGCTTGGATTTTTATCTGAGAATCGCGGATTCGTTAGAGCAAATGCGCCTTATTTCTGCTACCGTGAAGACCACTTGTTCTACTTGTTCGTAGAATATTTTCATAGTAAGTAGAAACGACGAGGATTTTCTCTACCGGCGGATAAGAACTGACGAAAGAATGGTTTTAAATGATTATCTTAGTGGCCTATTCATGTTCACGTTGTACGATACTATTCGCTTATTAAATTTAGCAATTACCAAGTAAGGACTCGTAAGTTTTAACGTGGATGTTAGCGATAATATGTTAGTCGTTTGTCGTTAACGCAGAGAAGCCTGTGTTCGGATGATGGATTCGTTTTTGCAAGATGGACAAGCCGGAGCTTGTGTGCTATTTGTTCTTCGACGATAGACACGTAGAATTATAGTTGCGTCGTTGACGAAAGCTCCAACAAAAATGCGAACGTTGACGGTAACCAGGCGGAAAGTCAGGGAATTTTCAAATTTTGCCAATCAATGGAATCACGGATACGAGAAGGATTTCCAATTCCATAGATTCGCAAAATTTCTGGTTTCTTATCGTAAGATATTTCCTCTTTTTCTTCCGGTTTCACTACCAAAAGCTTGTTGCGAACGTTAAAAATGTCGAGAGGAGAAATCAAAAGACTTTAAAGTGGGCGTGTCAATTAACGACTATTTAACGGAATAATATAAGCTTCTATTTTTTAATTAATGTCTGAATTAAATAACGAAAGAACTAAAGAGATGAATTCTACGTCGATAGTGGAAAATTATACATCGTGTGTCGAGTAATTAGCGATCAATTTAATACAAGCGACGAGCAGAATTCGCACAATCGGAATTCTGCGCCAACTTTCACGATTTTGCTTTCCACGAGTTCATTGGGCGTTGAAGTGGAAAAACCCGACGTCGGAAACGGCGTTGTACACGACATCATTTAGCGCTATGTAATAAAATCCAAGTTACATTATTAACACACTGTGATATCTTTTTCCCTCGACGTTCTCCAAATGTGAAAATAAAATCGCTTTGATCGTTTCGGCTAAAATAAGGGATACGTCAATCGTAAAATTTGTCGTCAATCGTCAATCGTCAATCGTCATACACGCTCGCAATTACACGTTTGTTATTTCGAATCGAGAAAAAGTTATTCGTTCTAGGACTCGTTCTTCCAAATTCGTTTCCAATTTCATTTACTCTTTTCTTTCGCTCCTTTGCTATCCTACCAAATGATAGAATTTTATCAACTCAAAAGTTAACTATCGACCGAAGCCAGATATTTTTATGTATTTATAAAACCTTTTACATTACCAACTGCGTATGGAATAATTTATAGTTTCTAGTTTTAGTTGTCTCTCAGTCCGTACAATAAAACTTGTGCATCCACTTCTGCGATTTTTATGATTCTCGTAAAAGAGTCGTAGCACAGGCATCTGGTTTCCACTAAAAAAAAAAAAAAAAAAAAAAAAAAAAAAAAAAAAAAAAAAAAAAAAAAAAAAAAAAGAAAAAGAAATTCAAAGAATAAGAAAACATACGAAAGGATAGGCAAGGTAGGCAGAAAAAGGGACCTTAAACTCGAACGTCACCGCGCTGGTGATCACGATGGGTTTGATAAAACTTGAAATGTCGGTAATATACACAAATGGCTAAACTGTCAAACATCCGAACGAACAGCACCGTAGATAAAAACAAGTCGCGGTTTAGTCGGTGGCTGATCGTTCTCCGATTGCAGGTTTCAGCGAGTGGAAACAGGATCTGGCGTTTCGTACCGGGATGGATGTCGGTTTGTTGTTCGCGGCTGACGTCGCGTCGCGTCGCGGCGTCGAAGCGTCCAAACGCGTTGGAATATTGTGAGCAAGCACGGGAGCCGAGCTTATTGAAAAGGACAGGAAAACCGATGATAAAACGAGGGGAAAAAGGCAGAAGAGAAAAGAAAAAAAAAAAATGGAAAAACGAACGAACGAACGAACCGACCAGAAAAAAGCACGCAACTGTAATGAAAGTTGCTCTCCCGGAACGTTGTGTTCCCGTAACGAATCTTTCCGGTCGACGTGACCCATGCTTCGTCGTTTCAACGTTCTTCCATCGTTGGCGCGCCGCCCCTTTCCTTTTTAGCCGACACAACCCATCAACGTGCGAGTCCCCTCTACAGGATTGACAGAACCAATTAGTGGTTCCGTCGATTTTTCGTCGTTTCGGGGGGAGGGCAACAATACTCCGCAGAGAGGTAGTGAGCCGGTAGAAAAAGGAAAACAAAAAACAGAAAATAAAAAGGAGAGAACGGGACGGCGCTAAAGCGACTGTAAAAGCATGCGGCTGAAAAAGGGGCAGGAACAGAGGAGACTGGCGAACGGTAATGAAAATGAAACGATAGGATGGCGAGATTACGTCGCTTGCGATTTCCATGGGCCGTAGGAACTCGAGTTGTTCGAAGAGGAAAGAGCGGTATAGGTTCAATTAGCAACGCCAAAGAGTAGCCCATTAGAGGTAGCTGATACCGATGGCTTGTAATATTCGCTTTGCAAATGAAAGATACGAATTGGAAGATCGTCGTCGCTGGTAGAAGAAACGTTACAGTTATATGTAACTTGAAGCATTTATACAAAGACGTTTCCTTAAACCGTTTAACATAGTAATATGATGACGAAGATTAGCTAAGTTTTGTACATATTTGATACAAAGGTCGAAAGTTTGGTTTCAACAGGATGTGTGTACGTATTTTAATTGATTTTCAGTAATTCGTATCTCTTTGATGCTTGTAACACGCGTTTCATACTAATCTGAATTGTCATTGCGAAAGTTGACGAACTTTAAAATAACGAATCACTTGAGTATCAAATTAAAATACATGTTACGTTATCTATATTCCATAAGGTAGATATTTTGTATCGCGCAGTCAGATAGGAGTTGATAGTAATCTTCAGTTGGTAATGCTTTCTATCGTACTGCACGTTGGTATTTGCAATTTACGTTGCCAAAAATATCGGCTAACGTGGTACAAGCATCGACGAGGTGCAAGATGGACGTGACATCACCGACGATGTATTAATCAACGATACAAGTAAATCGGCACGTCGATATCACGATGGGTACTTTATCGACCAACGTGTATCTGGTGTTCGAATGACCAGTTCTGCATCATAGTCGATGTATGGAATAGACGAGACACGCAATGTTTCTTCATGTCAATCGATTCGGTACATAGCAGCACAGATGAAGTACAGCAAGTCGCAGGAAGCTGCGTGCATGAACTTTGTTTACGCATTACTTTTAGAATGTATGTAGGAATCTTGTTGGCGTCTGTCATATGCTACATAAAATGACGTAATACCAAGTGTTTCATCTAAAATATCTTTTTCTTGTTAAAGACACGTATACAAAAATTTCACAACTTGAAGAGCTAGACCTTATATACTTATCGATACATGTTAGGAAGCGGAAAGTAAGGATTTCAGCGAAGGGAAATGTTTTCGGAGAATCGCAAAGTACAGGGGCTGAAGAAAGAAGCAAAACTCTGACAGCTGAGTGTAGTATACAAAACAACAATGTTTTATTTGAAACAACATACAATCACGTGCCACATATGTTCCTTAAAGCCGTCGGTTTGCGCGTTCCGCGAGACGATTGGTCGACGATATTATTCGTAACGTAGAAATAATGTGTGCATACGGGATATCCGTCAATGGCTTCGTCGTTTTATCAACGTACCATACCGCCTCGTCCGCCACCTTTCCTTGGTCTGTCGCGGAGCTCGCAAACCTCGTTTATCCTCTTTAATGCTTATCAATGTTACCATTTTTTTTTTTTTTATCAATCTTTATTTTTTTTTTCTTTTTTGGTAATTTTATTTTATCATTAATATAATCTTGTTTCGTTTTTTTTCCATTAAAAATGTACGCTGACACAAATACAACGCCTCTTTGTTTCTCGAGGCTGTCGAAAAAAGATCTCCAGTTGGCGAGGTTTTTCGTCGCTAAACTTACTTCTCTGCTGGTCTACGCTAATCCTAAGGTATATTTCTTTTTTCTCTCTTGTCGCTAATATCCTCGCTGGTGAAAACGAAGAAGCACGAACGAGGACACTCGAGAGAGATCGCGATCTCGGTCCTATCGTATCTCCTTTTCCCCTTTTCAGTTTCTCTCCGTCGTTTCTTCTTCGTTATGTACATAGACGAGCATACGCACGAGCATACATACAAATTGGTAGAATCGTTTATACTGCTTCTACGCGCGTTCGTATTTATCGTACCTAAAATCGTGATGTACGCGGCAATCCTTTAACCCGTTTCAATTTTCCTTTTCCTTTATCTTCATTTGTTTTTTTTTTTTTTTTCAAACGTCCCTCTTCTGTACCGTTTGTTTCACACCAAAATGGCCATCGTATGACCACGCTATCGACTTCATTTTTATGTATTCATTTGTATGTATTCGACTAAATCTATCTTAGGGTCCACTGAGGGATGCGATCCTTTTGGACTTGATCTATCGTGAATGATGGCCTGGACTCTTCTGATCCGTCGTGTACTATTTTAACGATCGTATTACAGGTTAATCCGCCGTTAATATTGTTACAATTGTTGCTTCGTCATTGCCGTTTTTTTTTTTTTTTTTTTTTTTTTTTTTTTTTTTTTTTTTTTTTTTTTTTTACGGTACTGAATCGATGCTTTGTATTAAGTGATAAATGGCGCATGAAACGTTTTTGGATTTTGGTGTTTACAATTTGTACATTTTGTTGGACTTCCTATGGAAAACAATGGTAATCGTACAAATAAGGAGAAACTTCTAATGAATCTTTAACGTGCATAAAATTTGTCATATTCGTATCGTACGTAACGGGACTATACGTGATAAAAGTTCAGTTTAATAACGAAACGAACCTCGAAGCGCTCTTTACGTTCAACGAGTGTAATTTAGAGAGAAACTTGTTAAATTGTATTTCGTTGTATGTTCCAGTGAAACGATAGCGAATCGATCGAGAACAAAGTCGTGCAATTTCCTAGTGCCAAAGAATTTTTCAGAACGTGCGTGTGAAATTGATTTAAATGCCGTCGTCGTGAGCATCGCGCACGTTTCTACTGTTCAACGTTACGTTGTTAAATTCACGCGCGAAAATTCCGTTGTTACCGCGAAAAAGGAAATTAATCGCTCGACGATGTTACTGATATGCTTATATTCAGCCAACGGATTTCTAATTTGCTGCGTTTCTCTTTTTTCACTCGTTACTCGATCTTGCTTATAAAAATTATTTGGCACGTCATCGTTTCGTCCACACCGATGAAAAACAATCGTTTCTAGAGTAAAATGACGATGATCCGCCGATCGGAAGAGTCCTGGTGGGAGATGAATACGCAAAGGACACGAATCTCGGATGAGAATAGCGAAAGGAAGCCTATCGTTCGTGTAACGACGACTAGTCTACGATTACGGGTACGAGAGTCTTCGGAGATCACGAGTACGACGCTGAAAAATTATCATTAAGGCCGCTATTTCTTGTGTGCGCACGATTGTTAGGTTTACATAAGGTAGTTCCTACTATCAACGCCTTCTTGCACAATAATTTACGAATAATACCAGTAAGTTGGCAGACAGAGACAGAGAGGCAACGAGTTTTAAGTTATACGTTTCTGTTACGCGAATAGTTGGTATAATTTTACAGTTTTGTATAGAGCGAGATAATCGTAACAGTTTCTATAGAACAATTTTATGATCTTCCAATCGTATATTCTACGATGTAGATGGTAATCTGTAAAATTCAATTACAAAGTTTCATTAATAAGATTGAATCCACTTGTGCAAGAAAGCCAATCGCTTGCCGTGGTCGGATTATCGCTTTCTTCTAAAGAATGAAATAACCGTGAACCAAGAAGTCACCGATGAAACTTGAATTTTACACTTGCTTTCCTTCTGTCTTCATCCTTAAATCAAGACTATCGTATCTTTATCGTAGATTGGACTTTCAATTTTTACGCCACAGATTATCTTCTCGGTAATGAAAGCGACTGTCGGTTGTTTCAACATCACATCACGTGGAATTATCGTTTGACGTTAGTGTCGTCGGACTCGAAGCTCGTCGATTCTCAATTAAAGCGCGCGATCGTTTCGACGAGCCATTGAAGAGGAAGAAATATCTGAGCTTTTTCAAGAAACGTATTCGTTGTATCGACGCGAATTTTCCGGACGAAACTCACGTTCGTTCAAAGGATTATCCATCTTTCAAATACAAACGCCTATCGTCGACTTTAGTTCGTTCTAGAGTTACATGAAATTCTGTTCGATTATCTTTGATTAGTACCTATTAATTATAGTCGCGTGTGCGCACACGATGAAAAGAAATCTCGTGTTTGTGTCGGATGGAAACAGCGTTTAAGATCTCACGTCTCGTGTCGGAAATATGGGTAAAAGCTTACGCCTGTGTTTTAGGTACTTAACAGTAGCAGATAAAGATACATTGGTTATGGCATAATCGACACGCCTCGTCGGTATCTCTTTTTCAATTCTTACACATCCATATACTTGTTTCGAAAAGAGTAACCAATAATCTCGTTCTCTCTGCGTACGTTCGCGTCGTTCCTTAACAACCTAACATTTCCATTATCTTTAACAACAACAGTAACAACAGTGCTTTGTCCGATAGCAACGTATTGTAAGTTAGAATCGAGATTTCCATAATTTGTTATTCTTTATTTTATTCTCGGTGAAGTCCAGCACTCGTGTCTCGTCCTCGAAGTAATCGCGTCGTTCGACTTCTCGAAAAGCCGACAGAAAGTGCTTTAAAAATCGGCGAACGTTATGAATTAATCGATACAACAGATTCTTCTGGTGGAATTTTCCTGAGCAAACGTCGTTTCAAATGTGTGATTCGTTTTATGTCGCTTGAACGCACGAGGAGTCGAAACAAGTGCTTCTCTAAATGGAGTTGTCGACGCGCGGTATAAGCCACAATAGCGAAACCTCGGAAACCGTTGACCGATGGATTTTCAAAACCCAAACTACGTAAAAGCCGGAAATTTAAAAATCTAATAATGACAGCAGTTAGTTTCGGTCACAATTATCGGACAACAAGAAACGATCTGGAAATTGTTGCAACATTCTTTTCTCATACTTCGATTCTTCTGCAACTCCGTTTCGGCTTTTCGCTTCGCGGTCGAAAAATTGTAGCAGCATTTTTACAGCAAAGATGTACATTTTCGTCTCTTATTGCAAATTCATGTCGTGAAGATCGTTTGAAGACGGCAAAAAGAAAAAAGAACGAAATTCTCTTTCCAATGTTTACTTTGTGACTTACACGGTACAATGCGTTCTATGTACAGCGGACGTAATTTTAGAACATTAATCCTATCTCTGTCGATTTTCCTACACACACACACAAAATCTTTGTTTTTTCTGCGACTGGCTCAAAAGAACTGCCTCTTTTTCAACTACTCCTTACGAGGATAGACTTTATACTCCTTTCTTTTCTTTTTTTTTTTTTTTTTTTTTTTTTTTTTTTTTTTTTTTTTTTTTTTTTTTTTTTTTTTTTTTTTTTTTTTTTTTTTTTTTTTTTTTTTTTTTTTTTTTTTTTTTTTTTTTTTTTTTTTTTGGCTTTTTATTTGTAGAAATTGCGAAGTGTCAGGCTGTTCAATAGGGGCGAAAGCTTTGAACGATCACGCGATCGTGTCGACGCTTCTAGACAATATTTCACCTTAATGATTACACGCTTGAAATTCACTGTTTCAGGCACCGTTACGTATAGTAAAATATTTTAACTTCGAATTTATTCTTCCCGTTTTTTACCGATCGAGTTTTAAAATGCGACACGAGCCAGTCAAGATTAATTCTTCGAATATTTGCCAAATTAATAAGGAGAAAATTTTATTAAAAATTATTTATTTTATCCTTTGAGTTGGGTATTACGATTATAGTAATTTTAAGGCGGATTACATTCAAACGCTATATCCGCAAAGAAATTAGTTCTTTTAATAGCAACGTAAAGCATATTAGTGTAATATCGGTGCTTTCACTCGTAGTAATAATTACAATTTAAACGGTTTGAACATTCTTGAAATTCTTGATCGTTCAGAACACCAAAAACACATGAATCCATTAACAAATCGATATACCCTTGTTTAAATTTTGTTAAGAAAGTAAGAAAAATACATGCGATGAAACTATTACAAAGAGTGCAATATTTTTTCTCTATCGTATACTTTTCGTTAGAAAAGATTGTTACGGCAAAAAAAAAGCGTCGAAATATCCAAGCCTAATAATCGTCACTGGATCATCCTGTTCGCTTCTATTTTTTTTTTTTTTTTTTTATTAAAAATTTGACACGCAACACCTGACACTTCTCGATGCAATTTTATTTAATCGTTACGCTCGGTGGATCTTTATTACGTGTACTTTTCATTTTTCTTGTTGTTGAGCATATTACGTCCTCGAAATAGGTTTCTTTTAGAATATTTCATTGTTCTTTTTACCACAATATACATACTTAACGTATAATAGTAGCTCGTGTGTACATTACGTATTAAATATATATGTATATATGTATATATGTATATATGACATAGTCAAATGTCATAGTTATATCTTGTATGGTACACATTGACATTTTACCATCAAGGTGTCGACAGATTTTCTTATTTCCATCTTTTTTAATATATATTTTTTATTTCAACTTTTTCCATCTTTTGTAGCATTTTGCTCGCCTTGGCGTTCGTTTTAACGAACAATCGTTGGCTCGAAGTTGACGCCCTATTTTTTTGGGAAAAGGGCCGATGTTTCGTACAAAGTTTTAACGAGATTCTCAAAAGACTTAGGAATTTTCAATAACTATCTATTGCATTGTTGCTGCCTGAATATAACTTGCGCGGTTTGGTTTCTTTATTTTTTCGAGTTTTATCCAGGTTCGCATTGTTTCGTTCTCTCTGCCGATTCCTCTGCAACAGGCACGACATCGCCTGCAAACATCATTCGTGGTTCCAAACGTCAGGCGTCGTTCGATCTTTCCCAATTCCTTCGTACTCGTGTTTTACAATTAAAACAATACACCACAGAGATCGTCTGTTACGAGAAGCTCTCAATTCCAAAAACAATGATTTATTACCGCCTAATGTAAATTTCCAAATTTCAAGCTTGAACTTGAAAGTTCCAAACAAATGGAAAAATAGACGTTTCTGTGTCCAATCTCTCCAAGCTGCGCGGCGTATGTATCAGACAGGAACATCGATAATCGAAGGAACCAAATTCAAATTTTTAGATCTCTGTCAAAAATCGCTTCAAACTAAGGGTCGCGCGTATCACGCAAGAAGGCCGATCAAACGAAACCAATAATCAGTGTCATATACGCGGTTCAAATAGCATAAGTACGCACAATTCCCTCTTTGCAACCCTTTCTCAACTACCCTTCAAACGACACACTGTCCAACTGAATTCAGAAAAGTCTGAATCGTTCTTTTCCAAAAGTTTCGTCTCTGCGCAAAAATTCTATTTTAGAAGAGAAAATGCTCTATCGCAGGACAGTAGCAAAGACTCGAAACGAATCGTGTTCGTCGAAGAATTCCAATGTGATACAATCACAGCAATGAACTCGGCGCACTTCCGGCTCTTCGTGGCGAAGACAGACAGACTTTGGAAAACGTGGTCGTGGTTAAAAGTTCGTTCATCGAGAGGAAAACGATCGTGATCCCGATATTCTTCATAGGCACTGAACGTTCTTCCCGTGCACCACACTTGTTTCTGTAGCCTTCGATAATTTCTCCCCTCGGCTTCTTCGATAATTTCTCCCCTCGTCTTCTTCGATAATTTCTCCCCTCGGCTTTTTCGATCGCCGCTCGAAACGGCTCGGCTTCGAGGGTTTCTCGTATTCGAGGGATGGCAACGAGGCAAGAACTCGTTGTCCAAAATGGCGAAAGCGAGTTACACCGCTCCCTAAGGACGCTTATGATCGCGCTGACGTGGCTGGGCAATCGTGGCCGGTTCTCTACGATCACAGAACTGTCTCCATCTCGGCGATTTCCGTCCTGGCTGCGTCGTCGTCCGGGATCCTAAGTGCAATAATCGATTTCGTTCGTTAGTTTGGACAAAATCAAAAAAAAAAAAAAAAAAAAAAAAAAAAAAAAAAAAAAAAAGAAAGAAAAATAAGGTAGGTATGGAACCGAGGAATTGATATGGTAAACGGTGTAACAGTGGGAAAATTAAGAAACAATGGACGTGTGTTGGCGAGGAAGGACGCGAATTCCAAATAATCCCGTAAATTCGAATACGAAAGTTTTGTGTGGCGTGTTTGATGATCGAATGTTGAGCGACTGTCTGTTCGTTGTAACATAAGTGAAGAGTCCAATAAATTATCGTAAATATTTACGTGGACGTTAACGTAAATGGATATTTGAAAATTGTCCTTCGACGCTACATAAATTTGCAAATCTCAACTGTGAGCCGCGAAACTTTAAACGAATGAAAAATTGAAATTTCTGAGTTTCCAGATTTCCAAACTTATGTGACATACGTGTCACGCTTTTCTTCGAGCGAAGAATATTTTGTCGAAGCTGAGAATCTTCTATCTCGAAATACTCCAAAGAGGAAGATACTTTCACGTACCGCGAACATTGTTACTACGTAATAATCACATCGTTATAGTGGAGAAATTGTGAAATAGTAACGATTTGCACAATGCCAAAGAAATAAGAAGCGATCTTTTCGACGACGAAAAATGTAAATTCGCGACGAACGAGAGCAGAATAAGATTTGCTCGTAAGTGTCAACTAGACCGTAGTCGAAAACTTCATTTGATCATTCAATCGGCCAATCTGATGCATCTTTCCGTCGTTTATTCGTCCTTTAAATTTGTAAATCTGATAAAAGTTTATATAACGATCAAGCGATAAATGATGTAAATGGCGAAGTTAACAGAAATAATTTCTTCGCTTCTATTGGAAATCACTCCTGGCTCTTACATCGTGTACCATTTCAACTATTCAATTTTCTAGAAGGTGCTTAGACGAGTTTCCTTTAATCTTTTTTCAATTAACGCGAAATGTTTGGAAAGGACGATGGCAGCGAAGTTTGTGAATGATACACGTACGTGTTAATTGGGTTTCAGCGTGTGTACGTGTATGTGTTTACGTGTGTCTGTTTTCGTATTTGATGCTGAGGAACGTGAGGAATTTTCGTCGAAACGAATCGTTGATGTAATCGAAAGTTTCTGCGCAAATATTCCGCTGAGACAATCTTTGCTTGACTAGGCACGTTTTGCATTTTTATTGGGAATTTGCGAAATGTTTGAGAAATATGTTGGTGCGCTAAGCTCAGGTGGCGTGAATGCTACATACGCGATAGAGCGAGGTCAATTTCAAGCTAATGTAAAAAGGGTAGCGAGCTTGGTTGCTGAAAAGTGAAGGAATTTGTGAATAATAAAAATTCGCGGAATTTTTCAGACGACGATCTTCTTCGCGTCGTATCTTGTACACACGACTACGATTTTAATTAAAATATAAATTTAACTTAAACCCTCTGAATTAAGTGGAAACTTCGTGGTAATTTATCTTAACGAAAACGCGATAAATCGTATCAACAAATAGAAACGGAAATTAAGCGTGAACTTAAATACAAAATTCAAATAAACAGGTGAGCTTCCCTCGTATTTTTTTCAATAACTTTATTAAATCGTAGGAATATTATATCTTGCGACAATGATGAAAGTGATTAGCAGATTGAAATATAAATGCCACGACGAGTGTCGGGACGATGATGCAGCAATTGTTGGTTTATAATCGAGCTTCGTGTATCAAACATTACTCTTAACGAAAGTTTGAATTTCTCGCGTAAAATTTACCTGTAGATCTGTGGGGGCAAAAATTTGTCGCTATACTCCGTGCTGACCACGTGGTTCCTGGTCATGTCCCTGGGCCTGGCAACGTCGATGGCGTCGATGAATCTACATTCAAGAGAATCCCTATATGATAATTTGCAGAGAAGAAAATTTTACTGCCTGAAAACAGATAGGCGAAGAAACGTATACAGAGTGAATCGTCTAATATTAGAATCCGAAGCATTCTGCTGGCCTCGAGTGTTTCTGAATAACGTGGCGTATGTTTCTTGACGAAATGCTAGTTGCACTAGCTTTTAATTTTACTACGTTCTCTTTCCTTTCGTCGATAATTCCTCTTCCACGTTTCGTGCTTAGTTTTCGAAGCAAGTGTAGAGGAGAAAATTATTCAGGCTTTGACTTAAACCCAGGATTCCTCAAAATTAAGCAAAAAATTACGCATCGATCCGTCTCAAGATAAAAACCTCGTAAAATGTAGAATCGCGTACTGCCTAGCACGTTCAACCTTAAACCAATTTCCGTCGATTTCTCAAGTTTTTTAATTTCTCAAATTCTATTCCCAAAACGATCTAGAATCTTCACGTCGAAAGAAACGAAACGGAAGAAGATGCTGCTTCTTCCCTTGATTTAAGAGAAACAACCTTTTTAATTCCTGTCTTCGAAGATCTTTCAAATATCTTCTGAAAATTCCCGTTTGAAGAATAGCCAAGCGCCAGTTACAGTATCGTCGCGAGCGTAGTTACGCAGATGTTAGAAGGATAAGTTCAACCACATTTCGTCGTTCCTTAGACGAGGAAAGTTTAATTCTCCGGAGGAAAATTTCAGTACTCGCAAGTCATAATTCAACGCTTAGGAACAACGTGTACGTGGAATAGCATATCGTACAGAGAAAATGGCAGAGTTTATAATACGAAGACTCGCTATAATGCGCTTTATAATGCACAACAGCGATGTAATATTGTTTGTGCCAGTGAAACTATAACAGTTCGTGAACCAGGTCAATACGAAGAGAAGCGTCGAGTTTCATTGACTTTCCGGACAGCTAGTGCCACAAATCCGTGGGCAACTTGTGGCGTGAAATTTGGACGGTCTCAAAGGGAAAATCAGCTGGGTTCTTTTTTAATGCAGCAACTTGCACGGATCGAGGCAAGGAGAGTTTGCCGCAGCAATTCGGTGGAACGAGCTTTGAGATTGACCAGAGACGCTCCTGTCACGGATGAAAGTTACGCTAATTTCAAGCAGAATAAAGGATACTGGCGAATACTTTAAAAAAAGAATACAGTTCGCGGGAAGGAACTTTTATGCTTAATTAATTTCAGTTCGAAATTAGCTCGACCGAATTTACGTTTGTTAAGTTCAATTTGAGTGGATTCGTGTCACGGTAGGTCTACGTAAATTAACTCGCAAAGTCGATGTAATAATTATTATCCAGACAATTTATAGAAATTATAGAAGATCACAGAGATGAATTAGTGGTATGGAATAGTTTGCGTAGTTAACGCTGGAATTACCAGTGTCGTCAGCATTACGAGTTACAAATTTTTTAGATTTCCAGCGATGTAATTTCGGCAATTTATCGCGATCGACTCTGCTTTGTAAAATATTTAACAAATCGTAACTTTCTGTATACATCGTATACTTGTCTATATACGTTTCGTGTTGATTTCTTCGCAGCAAGTTTCATATGCTATTTTTTATTCCATAGTTGTATAAAAAAGATTGCATATTACCAATTAAAAAAAAAAAGAAATAGGAAAGTCTTTTAACACAATATTCGTCGTATAAAGACAGGAATGTTTCAACATCAGAATTTTTCAGCCCCGAGAATTTCGCGTTACCAGCGAATAAGCGAAATATCAGATTTCAGATTCCATTCCATTCAGATTCCATTGTTAGACGACTCATTCCGGACAAATGACTCGATCGCCGTACTACATTCTTCTCCCTGAGTTTTCCTAATTTACAGGAATTTCCTCAATCGTAATCGATGGCTCCTTGCACCGTCCGCTTAACGCCATCGCGCACGATTTATCGTTCTACTTATGCACTCTCGATACAGTCGTCACGAGTCTACCGAAAACTTATCGTTGAACTCGCATGCCATGCTTCCGAGCACATGAAAAGTAGATCGACACGATACGGAAATACGAGTTCACAAAGTGAATATCATAAATGTACAGGAAGATAAAAAAAAGTAAAAAAAAAAAAAAAAGAAAAGAAGAGCACGAGGCAATAAAAGTAGAGAAGAATAATTCGAATATATGCAGACGTCCTAAACTACCAAGCGAAGCGGATAATCTACTTCTACTCTTATCCTTCAAACTTTTATATCGTTATCATCGATCCTCGCGAAGCTTCGTTCTATTATTTTCTTGTTCCGTAACGTAAGACTCGTGTGGTTCTCGAGGAAGACATTATTCGAGTGACCAGAACCGAAATCGTTTTATTTTTAAAGGTATTACCAAGCAATATTCTTGTATAAAGTTGAATACCAGTTTAATTCGAGTTTACGTTGAAGTTTATACGTTCGAATTTAAATTCAAGTTCAAGAATTCCGTATTAATTTTCTTTTGTTATCCGTGGGCGTTGATAAGCAACGTTAAAAGAAACGAACGAGTAAATTTAAATTCTAGTTTAATCGAAGTTTCATTTAAATTCGAATCCAAGCGTTCAAATGTAAATTTAAATGTATATCAGAATTGTATTGAAATTTAAATTCAAACTAAATTTCAATTTGCAAATTCGCCAATTAAAGAATCCCCATTTGGATTCAAACTAGAGTCAAACTAGAGACTCGACAGATGTTTGCTAACAAGAATCCAAAGCATACGATCTCGGTGCCATTGCGTCGCTGTTCAAATCCGATTTCAGCTACGAAAAGAGAAAACAAGGAACGCGATGGCCTCCACAACGATATGTTCGAAGAGTAACAAGATGGTTTCCGGACACGGGGATAATGTGGCTCGTTAGCGGAAATCGCACAGAAACAAGCCTCGCGAGATCGATTTTCCTCCCCTTTGTCAACAGTGCACGGATTTACCGACGTTCGAATGGCCATTTCCCGATTCTCTTCTCGTTCTCGCCATTCTTTACTTCGCGAAACGACTACCAAGTCCACCAAACGACTACCACCTATCGACTCGTCGATTTCCACGTGCACTTCGAAGACAGTTTCTACCAAGGCGACGTAGGAACCTTCGCTTTCCGAAGAATAGAGCCGGATAGAACGTCGGAGTCGCGCTGGAATACGAAGTAACCTGATAACGTTCAGGCGATTCTCGGTTTGTCGTTGAAATCGACGTCTATTCGTCGCGATGATAAGCGAAATAAGTGGTAATAAGTGGAAGCGATATAACGAGCGATTTGGTCCTTAGCGTTAAAGCACCTAGTCGAGCAAGGTCATAACTCGAGTGGCAACTAGGATCGTACGCACCGCGCCCCTTAATTTACGATCTTCTGTCAATCGTTTGAAAATATCCGAGAAAACTGAAATTTTGTCACTTTCTTGAGTCGTCTGTGTTCTTCTTCGTTCGATTTCAAATACGTAGACATTGTGTCGTAACAGACTGTACAATATATTTCGACATGTCGTTTTCAAACGTTTCAACGTACTCCGATAATGAGTCGTAAAATCGAAGCTTCCGCGATATAAGTCGGAAATAAGATTTTATTTGCAGTCTGCAGTCTGCAGAATGAAAATTCAGAAGGAGAATTAGATGGTTTGTGAAATTCGTAAAATTGACGTAGAGAATTTTATAGCCAGTTCTTTTTATTGCGAGTGTCGTTACTGTTACGCGAGGGAATTTATTAGCATCGCTAACTTCTAGTCCGTGACTTGTAAAGTTTCGTTAATAATTTTGGTATCGTAAAAGTGGCTGTCCAAGTGAATCGATGCATTTATGTAAGTTATTGACCTGCTATGGCGGTAAATTCTTGAATAACATTTGAAACGAACTGAGTACCAAAACCATCACGAAGAAAAATACAAACTATAGAGAAAGTACAAATTATTTGAGATATACGCAAAGGAAAAATTGATTCTGAATTGACATCGCACGGCCTTGGACGAGGCTCTTGCAACCCTCGATAGGTCTTCGATTCGTTAAGTCATCGGAAGCTGCAAGCTTCGATTACCAATTGATTTGACGACCTCACCGTATCGTTTCCATTTATTATACAAAGACGTCCCTGTGCGAATGGAACGATTTACAATTTCAAACGTGTCGACGAAATGGTCCCGACCGAAGGACAATATCGTTTGCTGTTAAGCAGACGTGCCAGATGTCGTGCTTGTACCATATGTTACGGTACCTCTGTTTGCTGTGTGGCGCTCGGTTTACTTTTAAATGGCAAACGCCTCGAAACGACACCAGCTGGCGGACGAACAAGCGTGAATTTTTCCGGATATTTGGCAACTGATTCTGCTCCCTCTTGTTTCGCTGCCAAATCCCGGCTATCCGTGACCCAGTAAGTACATCTTGCGAATCACGTTGCTGACGGAAGTTAAAGGAGACCCGCGTTGTTGCTGAGATCAGCCACTGCGATTGCTGTTCCTTTGCAATGTAATTTCGAGAACTCGAGGATACATGGAAACGAACGGTTGATTTACAGATCCATCGCGAAAATAGGGATTTTATGATCCGGTGTGTTTTTAAGAATATGATAAAATTGCCTGAGATTCTTCTCGAATAATTTTATCGGATTGACGTAACTCCAGAATGAGAAACGAATACAGAGTAAAGCGTTTCTTATTCGACTATATCGGGCGGAATCTTTCTATAACATTACATTCTATCGAACGTAAAACGAAAAAGGAATAGCAAAGTGGAAGGATTGGATGAGACGTTAAGAAACCGAGCGCTCTTCGGGGAAATGAAAAATACTAGAAAATCGTCGTTCGAGAAGTGACTCTATTTCGACGACACATCGGCGAAAAATATTTGCCCCGGTTCCTACGTCGCCGAGTATTCTTACGTGTTGTGGGCGTTGCGGACTTACGAATCGAAGTATGGCGGTAGCGGATGCGGAGCTTCCACCGCCAATGACTCCGCTTGTGAATGGCGGTCCGAGCTTTGAAAGCATCCTCGCCACCAGCCGAGACTTCCGGTTTTCCTCCTTTAAAAAAGCCGACGTGGATATGTGCCAGGCTTCTCATCCAACATTGTCCATCGTCACCAACCACCTCTTAAAGCGTACCAGCAACACGTCTCAAGCGACAAGAGATCCTTTTACCGTTTCGTTTTCTCTTTCTTCTTGCGTAATCTGCCTTTGTCAAGCTTTTTTAGAATTTCCAATCTTTCCGTAATTTCAGAGGAAACGCAGAGAATCCCGTGAAAAGCGCTAGAGATATCGAAGTAGAGTTTGAAAAGGCGGAAAAGAGAATTTGGAAAATGCCGGAGATATCCGAGGAAAGAAGCTTCGACGAAATACACGCAATCGTTGTTTGAAGTCTCGCCGACTGTTATTTTCGTTTCATTTTCTATGTTGACAAGAGAGAAATTTCGTATTTCTGGCTCTACGAAAGAACTTGGCAAACGTTGAAGCAGAGTTCGGTTTATGAAATGTTAATTTTCTCCTTCGACTCTCGATTTGTCATACTGAAATTGTAGTTACATTTTCAAATACAATATTAGATTCCACTTTAATGATCTCAATCGAAATTTCAATCTATATTGGAGTCGAAAAACGCGAACTTAATTGTTACTCAACGATTCAAATTTCATTCAATTACAAATTGAATCTTCCGTGGGAAAATTAGAATCTCGAAGGCTGAAGCGGAAGTTCGCCCTTAAATTTCTTTCCTCCGACTTGTAATTTTGTTGAATAAACTCAAGAACAACTAACTCGAGGAATAGTTACGTAACATATCACAGACACATTGTAATCATCTTGCAATTTTTTCCAATTTTTCGAAAGCCCGTGTCAGCAACGATTATCAAGCTTCTACACGAACGATCCAATTTATCTATCATCGAACAAAGACAAGTTTGCCTATGGACGATCGAATGAATTTTGAATATTCGAGGTGAAACTCCGATTTGTGAAAAGTCGAGCTCAAACTCAAATTTAGATTTCCATCGTCGATTTCGATGCTCAACTGCGATTGAAAAATTCCTTTCTCTATAAGATTTTGCGGTTTCTCTTTTTCTTGCTCAGATTATCCAGCCCAGTAACTGGAGAACTAGATCCCGTTGAAACGCGATTGAGTACTTGTTGTTTTTCCGAAAGGGCATGAAACGAAAGTTGGAAAGTTCGTCATTTATACGGGGTGCGAATATCGCGAGATCCGGATCGGTTCTTCCCGGCAAGTTCGATTAAACAACGTTCACGATTGGTGCAGACAATGTACCTGGATTCTCTGCAAACACCTGCGGGCTTATCCGAGTCGAAGTTTTCAGTGTAAACTTTTCTAGCTGCAAGCAACGGAAGTTTATTCCGAGATCTCGTGTCGCTGAGAAGTTCTGCTTTCGTACGAGCGACATACGTTCTCGCCTCCTTCTTCTACGTTTTCCCTGCCCCATTTTCTTTCCCTCTTTTATCTACCCTTCGTGTCCACGGGCGAAACTCTTAATATCCACGTAAATTCGAAGCCAATTTGCCGTGGAACGTATCTCATACGGTGGAAACATACAGTCGATCGTAAGTTTAAGATCATCGATTGACGTTACGCGTTAGCGTGCTGTTCATTAAAGATGTAGAAATCTTCTGACACATTTTCAACAAATCTTGCTTCGTAATTCTCTTCGTAAATCTCAGTCCATTATCCTATTTAGAGATTCTCGGCAATAGGAGATTTATTTATTGGAAATAAACTAAAATAGAATTCAGAAAACTAAAACTGTTTTCGAAGACTGTATCGTGTATAGTAATATTTCTTGCTTTTTATATTGGGAAAAATATTCTTAGATGTTTCGTATTCGCTATAGGTCCTAGATCGAAATTCTGAAACGCAGTGATCTTCTTACAATCATTCCGTGTAGCTATCTTATATACATATGTATAATTTCATCGAGTTCAAATACCGTAACGAATAACTATGTGTATCTACCAAATGCTCATGCAAGCTAAACTTTACAAAATATAAGTTCATGTACCAGCTATCATATCCAAGAACTGTCAAAGTAAATGCTTGCGTTTCGATCGAAACGAAATGTTTGTAAACCTCTATAAGCTCTTCATTCTGCGACACTAGCAGTATAAGTCAACAATAACCGCCATCAAAGGCGCTACGGCTCTTCTTCTCACGTTCTCTAAGAAAACCATCTCACTCTAAGGGGCGAGGTCTTAAACTCACGATCGTCAGTAGCTTCAGAAAATAAAGAATAACGAGAAATGAATGACACGCTCGTGGCGATATCGCGACGTTAACGTACTCATGTGTATATACACGTCTCGATGTATATACGTGAATATTGTACGTTTATATATAATTAATATATATATATATATATATATATATATATATATATATATATACATCTCACGACTGTATATACGAATGTATATAGGTGTTCGTTCGTAGATAAGTGCATGCTGTGCGAGCCAGGCTCCAAGTGACGTCAGAAAGTAATTGAAGATTTAATCTCGATCCGCAGTTTCTGTCTCCGCATTATGTAGGGCGTTTTATCGATTAATCGAACGTTAATTATCCGCTAGAGAATCTCGTTCGGGGAATTTTAAAGGAATTTTTAAGAGAATTCGTATATTTCCATCGTTAAAGAATTTATATTATTTTCATGCCATTCTATAGACTTATTTTTTTTTTTTATTTGTTTTCTGCCGTCCTTTCGTGCATACAAAAATTTCCCTCGGAAAATGTACATAACGCGAATCGAGATCGAATCGTTGTAAATCTTACGAAGGACAGGTGAAATAACTATGCAGTAACATGCGTAGATCTGTCGTTACGGGTCCTCTTCCGCTTTCACGAAATCGTATTCGCAAACGGGCAGAAGAGGCGTGGACCTTTAAAGGAAAGCTTTCTAGAACAAGGGTCCGTTGGAATTTGGCGGAGGAAAAAAAAGAGCCGCAGCGCGAGATACTTCGTTTCGAAAGCGAGTGGTGCTTCAAAGGAAGCGAATATGTATCGAATAGTCCGGATAAAGTTCGTTCGCGTGGATCTCTTTTGTCACGAATGGAACGTTTCCCTCCCTTTGCCCTTTGTTTCCAACTTCTTCCTTCAGTCATCGAAAGGATCTCAAAGAACGTCGCTATTGTATTAGCGGAACCAATCGTCTTCTTGATTATTTGTTTTCTGCGTGCGTTAACGGAATTGTAAGACCATAGACAAAAGATGTTCATGAAATTTCACGTATCGTCGTATGCCATTCTACGTCATCGACGTAAAACTGACAATTTTTTTTTTTCATGTATGATTTTAATATTCTAACATTTCCAAGCGAAAGTACTTTTTTTTTTTTAAAGTTCAGTAGTATAAATTGTTAAAAGTCAGACACTTTCGTATATTACAACCTAATACTCTTAGTCGAATATCTCGTACACTTGTACAGACTTTCTCGCGTTTAAATTTTCCATGAATACAAAAACATACGTAGTTTAATTATTAATTACTACAAGAATTTTATATTTACGTTATATCTGTAGCAGATAATTCGAAATGAACAATATATTAGAAGAATTGAAAGAGCAGCAGAACAAATTTTCTCAAGAAATTTCCACGAATTGAAACGCATTCTTTGAGATCCTCTTGAATCAACTAAGGTCAAGGGTTTCAACTGTAATGCAGACGTAATATAAAATCTTCTTATCCGCAGAGTAACGTTAATTCGAATGAATTACTATTATAGCATACTTAGTCTGGGTGGGTTTTATTCCGTGAGCCTCCAGATCCTTTTCCAGCTGTCGTATCCTGATCCTCGCCATGTCTAATTCGTGTTTCACCTTCCACAAATGCGTGTCGCAAATGGGATCCCTGCATCTGTGATACCTCAGGATGTCCTGCGCCTCGTAGACTGCTCCACGGAATGTCAGCGACTTTCCCATGCTCTTTAAAAAAAAAAAAAAAAAAAAAAAAAAAATAGATAGCTTTATGTATAAATGTTAGACGAAAGCTTACACGCGTATAGTTTCATACGAGTACTTTTAAAAGGAGGAAGAAATTGTTGTAGAACATTGTAGACGTTGTTGACGTAGCAACACGAACGCGATAATTGGACTCTTTTCTTCGCAAAAAGAAGCAATATAAAAATAAATTCAATAGAAACACGAACAACGTGGAAATAAAATCGGAGGAATATTCAGTTCGTCGATAAATTTGGAAAGAACTATGACAAACTGTATTGAGAAAAAGCGGTTTACCAAGCTGAAAAGTGCGCAACAACCACCACCGTCACTTCGCGCCAGATGTTGCCTGACATACTTGAAATACAAATGTTCCAGAAGTAGGAAGGCTGCAGCCAGAAGAATTCCCATCATCAATAATAGAAACGCGGACAAGAACTGTTCCAGCGCCAAGGGATCGCTACTCTTTTGTACCTCTTTGCCTGGCTTGCAGGTACCTGTCATCCAGTACCGTCTCAGACGCTCCAAGTCTCCTGGAATTTCAATGTTCTTCTTTCGTAATAGGAAATGTACAGAAATTGTGAAAAATATCATTCTAATTCTAACATGTTCAGCTTTTAGCATGTTAATTCCAAATTCAGCTTACAAGAAGATTTATTTCGGTTATTCTATAATAATTTGGTTACTCGTTGTAACTAGCTCTAATTTTAGGCAAGTAAATCTAAGTAAGAAGGAACGAATTTTGTGAATTAGATTATAAAAAGAAAGAATCGTGCACATTTCTATAATAGAGACATTATTTAATATTTCTTTAATATAACCTCTGGCTAATACTAATAACTTAACGTATCATTTGATTAATAATTAATAATCAAACGCGTCATTCGCGACAAATAAAAATGTTATCAGTGATAAAAATGACGAAGCTTTCTCTTCCAGGGTTAAATGCCTAAATACTGTAAAGATACGTGAGACTAGAAAATATACAAAATAATAAAATAAACTGCAATTTCCTGAAAATGTTCTCTGTCAAAGTACAGAATGGGATCTATGTATGTATTTAAATAAGCCTTTATTTAATTGCTGACGATATGTGAGCAGATGCCGATACCGTTGTCTCTGTAGTCGAGCAGGCGCTTGTTGAACATCTGCAGATACTTGGAGTTCCTCGAAAACGCGAGACCGTATCCGGTCATCGCGTACCAAGATCCCACAGTTAGCAATCGGCAGTCCTCATCTTGCGCTACCAGATAGTCCAAGACCGTTCCGTCGTAAATAAACGCGTCCATTTCTCTGTTGCAAAAGGAAACGATGTCACTGAGAAAATTGAAAAACGAGGAGCGAAGCTTTAAAGGAATCGTCGAATCGAACGAACGGCACGGTAGATCGTTCGAGTCGAACCTTTAAACATTTTCCTTTCGCGTAGAACGATCTTCCACTCTTATCTCAATTACATTGCTCCAACTTTTTCTATCGAAGAACAAGGAAATTCTTCTACAGGAAATTTCCTTGATTTATCCAATCGATTTTCGTTGTGATATCGACCACGAACGATTTAGGTTAGTTACAAATTTCAATATTCTCTGATAATCGAAACAAGGAAAGTTCTTTACAAAAGATTGATTATCTTGGATGGTGCAGATAGTGATTGAAGAGAAAGGAAATTTCTATGATAACCAGGTTACTTAAGAAACTTTACATTGTTTGACGAGTAGATAATAAGGAAATAAACGGAATTCTTGTACGAACTCTGAGAAAGTTAACCGGGACCCTGAAATAACAATGAAATTTAAAACAATGTTCGCGTTCAACGCCCAACGCTTCGTCCAATATTGCAAATTCGTTTGATCGAAATTTTATTAAAAAGCGAACTCTCCACGTAACATTCTAAATTTAGCTAAAAGCTCATCCTACGACCTTCCGTTAGAAAAATCTCCCTCTTTTCCATCCGCGCCATAATTTACATCGAACACTCCACCGTTTGCTTCCCAAAGCTGCCAACGCCATTTACAGACCAGCAAAGTGGCAAGGTGGGAACTAGTTCACAGAGATTAAACAAGCAACTTCGCTCAAAAGCTTCGATAACGAACCACGTATATATAATGCGTGCACATTTAGCGCGATTAAGGGATCAAGTTCTAATTTGAGGACCAGCGAATTCAGCGAACCAGTACGTTACGAGGTGTCTTGTCTGTCCTTGGTTACTTTTTTTTATGTAACCTGGAGACCGATTGAAAATCAGTTGAAATCAATTTGAGATGCCCGAGCTCTGCCGAGCCATTGCAAACCATTTTTAAAATACTCTTTGAAAATACCGAGTTTATAACACATTTTCCATCAGTGAGTTTTTCGAAAGAAACTAAAAATCTTAAAGAGACCAATGATTAGATTTTTTATCAATGTATCTGAGTAAAGAAATAAAACTTACACAGAGAATTGTTTTAGCTACTAACTATTAGTAGGTATATATTATATTCTATGCGTTTTCACATCTTTAAATTTCCCATAAATACACAAAAATCGTACTAATGTTAAATATAAATCTATCCTATGAACGCGTGAAATCTCAGTACTAAGACTTCAAAAGTAGCCATCCTTTGCGATTGAATTATATCGCAAATTCTATTATAATCTTTTTCTATGTATTTCGAGACGAAACAACGTCATTCGATGGCTCTTACCCGCTGATAACCGCCTCGATTCCTTCAGCCACGCTGCTTTTGTTGAATTTCTTCATGTAGGCGTGCATCTCCTTGAAATATTTTGCCAAAGTGCTATCAGTGTGGCTCCAAGGTATGGTACCAAACTTGAACATAGGCTTGTGGGACCATGGCTTGGCCAAACGATGATCGTCAATACCGGTAAACTCGTGAAACTCCTCCCTCGTGATCATGAAGGCGGCCAGGTTGGCAGTGTAAATGGCGAGGAACACCACGGCGAACAGCGCCCACACGTTCGTCATGAATCTGAGTTTACAAGAGTGTCATTAAACGCTGGTGAAGCGACGTACGTTCGATCGATGATCGTGAAAAGACTTAGCTGCGGCGATTTTAGCTCTGCTACGTCGTTTAACTTGTCTTGGGTTCAATCGCACTCTCCTTTCTCTTAAAAGATCTTTTGATTTTATGCTAAGCGGGTTTCCTTTATTCAATTTGCTACCGAATGGTTCGTTTTTTCCCTTTTTCAAAATTAGAAGCGCTTGTGAAGTAAATCACAACGCGATTGACAAACTCTTGAAAACTGTAACAGTATTAAAAAAGAAAAAAAAAAAAAACTGACAATCCGAATGAAAAAATTAAATTTCTCGATATCTGAAAAAAGTTCGTGTCTTTGGACGAATGAAAAAGGAACGAACAATTGTTTCAATTAGGATTAAGAAAAATTTACACTTGTCATTTCAAGATTTAGTACGATTTTAGAGGAAAAATTGATCATCCGTTCATTCGTAAGGAGAACCTGCGTTAAGCACAAAAATCTAAATTTTTTAACGAATTAAAATTAAATATCTAGAGAATACAGAACTTCAGAAAGAATTCGATTGGTATAGGAAGAAAGTTGTTAGTTACATAAGATTTATTTATCATCAAAGGACTCTAAGGTTCCGTCCACAGTTGCGTTATCTGTAATTCCAAGTCCTACTAATGAATTTTTATCGTCTCAGTGTATCATAATTTAACGCACAGGCCGATTTTTGCGTCCATTTTACGTAGCGCACATTTCGCTTTGTATTTTACGATAGCATGCTTCAGAAGCTTTAAGTTTCACCGTATTAACAGGTAACGCTACTCGAGGTTTCTATTTGCGAGCTCACCAGATTCGTTTCACCTACTCTGCTACGTAATATTTTCAACGCTACTACATCGTCTTCCTTCGCCTTTTGAAAATACGGTTCGTTCATCGAGCAACATAAAATATTTGGCAGTTAAATTATAGAAGTTTTCGAAAACGGAGCACGCACAAAATAATTCAACGAATAAGACGCACTTAAATCCAACGTGTGCTCGAGAAATAAAACGTTCATTTTTCGCGGCGAACACTGTGGTCGAATACAATTTCTTGGCACGGGAATATGCGGCTGCTAGAGGAATGTATATCTCGCCCTAATCCGTCTTATAATCTTCGGTATCTTTATGATTTGTACCATCTCTGCCTGCATCCTCTACACGCGAGTTATGGTATTTCGCAACTATCACGTAGCTATGAAACGTCGTATTGTCGTGTAAAGTTTAATTGATGTAACTATGGTGTCTTTTTCTTCGATAAACGCGTTTAAATCGATTCTTAATTCTTTTCGGAAGCCTCCCTGAGCTGTCAACTTTTCTGAATTATAACGCATCAATTTTCAAATTCCTGTACCGTTCAATTCTTTTCAGTTTCAACGCACAGAATGATTAAAAAAAAAGATTAGATTAAAAGGTAAGATTTCAAGAGTTTAAATTATGTGGTTAATTAAGTTTCGATTATTATATACGTTCACAGTATTAAAGATCAGAAATAATAAATTCGTCTTACGTCATACGCTACTAAGAATCTTCGAGTGGTAGGTAGCTGATCGCACATTATTTTCGAGATACAAAGAGGGAGAAGGGAAAACAGAGAAGATGAAATAAAGGCGGTTCGTGTAGATTCGTGGATGATATGCGCGTTTGCCGAGCGTCCGTGTGATCCTTTTGATCCCTCTCTTTATCCCTTTTTCGATGCAGAGAAAACACGTTAATAGGTTTTGCGAGCTCTCTCTTTCTACCGTGTTCCCGGCCTTTTCGGGGGATATGATTTACGCGCGAGGATTTTAATTGTCGATAGAAATTGTTTCACCGACCTGGCTGTGAATCCCCTGGGAGAATCAATATGGACGGCTGCCTGAAATAATACGGCCCAGACCAGCCAGTACGTCCGACAGAAGGAGAATCGATGATTGGGCGATGGATTCTTCTGCAAGCAGCATAAACCAGCCGCGCTCGAACTCATTTCGAATCGTTTGCACAACCAATACAGCGACAACGTTGCAATAATAAGAAAATGTTCTAGTCTACGGTGTGGCATTGATCTGCGTTAGATTTTAGACAAAATCGTGCAAGAATTCAGATTCATTGTCTAAAGATTAAACAAAAGCGAGTGGTAGGAAGATATTGTGTTGGAATGCATTGCGAATATTTGCGAAGATACTCGATAGATAGATATCGTGTTTGATGCTAGAAAATTATTTGAAGTTGCGGATGTAGCATTCAACGTTGTGTCAGTGAATTGATCTATAATTTGAAATTTTTTGTAAAACGTTGTGTTTCATATTTCTTCGTGCAATTTGTCTGATTGATATTTTAAAGATACTTGATTTTCCTATAGATTTAATTTTGTTAAATCAAACAATATTACGTGGAGAAAATACGAATTAATTTTGAAGATTCTATGGAAACGTAATTAGGAATGAATTCCAAGGATTGGAAATAATTTATGGCAAAGCGAAAGAAAAGGCGGGGAACTTAAAATTTTTAAGAAACGATGGAACGTTTTGAAACGTGATTAGTTTTGAAAATTACGGAGAAAAAAGTTTCAAAGTGCATCCTGGGAATTAAAAATATTTTAGCAGAATAGTTTAGCAGAAGGTATAGGAAGCTTTAAGTCTGTGTGGAAGAGATTAAAGAAAATATAAATCATCCTTGACAATTACTTGGAATCAAATTTAGGAATGAATCTTAGTTTGTAGAAATAATTCAGAAAAAAAACTCACAAAATAAAGGTGTCCTTCTTTATCTCTCTTCGCCAAATAAAAATTGTATTCTCTTATCGCAGACAAAATATTTCCAATTACGTTCAAAAAATGTCACACGATATCGACACTTTGAGTTGCAGATTTCATTGACAAGTAAAACGAGACAAAGGTGTTTTCCGAATAAAGAAAAAGGGAAAACTGCATGGTATTTGTATCATCACGAAAGTACGTGGGAAGAGTGTTCTGCCACGATCAATCTCTTCTTCTCGATGCAGTGTCACAGCGATGGAGTGCCGTTAAGATTAATGGTATTGTCCGGCATAGTAATTTGCTCTATAGGGATTTCGTGCTCTGAAGGCGAGAAAACATACATAGCTAATAAGAAGCGAAATTAATAGTACCGGTTTCTGCGCAGCGTCTGAAGGGTTTACCTTCATGTTGAAACCGGATGGTGACAACCATTCGAACAGCAGTATCATAATCGTGGCCGCGTGTATGGCGACGATGCCGACTAGCATCCAAGAGGCGGTGTCGAATGGTTCTGAAAATCATAATGACACAATTGTCTCGTATTACGTGGAATTGATCATATTTATTCTATGTGTAAGATCACATTTTATATTAATGTCTGTATTAATGCATGCTCAATAGACTTTGGAATTTCTTATTTGCCAAAAATGAAAATTATTGCTGCTTTGATAGGGAAACACACTTTGTTAATTAAAAATATCTGTGGCAATTACTTTATAAGATATGTATACTTATGTTAAACACTAAAATATATTGAACTATATTAAATATTATGTTAAATATTCTATTAAATATGTATATTTGTAAGAAGCCATAGAAGGGTCGGTTAAAAATTCAAATACATTTCTTGTTCCGTTGAATAAAACAAGATCGAGTAATAAACAGGTACATGTTTTAAATGATTTCAAAGAATATATAGTATAATAGTGTTATTATTAATAGTATAATAGTATAATAAATGTAACGAAGGAGAGATTGATAGAGTTTTAAATAATTCACGAGGTTCAGTTTTATTGCATTTAAATAAACTGAGAACGATAAATAAACCCATTGATGAAACTACTACTATTAAATTGATATATATATATATATATATATATATATATATATATATATATATATATATCGATATGTAATAATATGATAACAACATATATGTTGTGTTTTATGTAAATTATAGAATCGTACATGACAACATGTAGATCACACGAGACAATAAACTTGAATGAAAAAATATTTTCTCCTCCAATTGTTAAGAAATTGGTTGTTAAGTAATTTGATTGAAATTTGGAAAGATCTGTTAATCCTGTTTCGCAGAACAATACTATTGTAAATATCTTTGAGGAGCACTCTCTTCTAAGTGAGTAGCGCAGCCATTTCCTAGAATCGATCGACGTTTACTGCCGTTTATCTAGAATTTACTCTCTATTCCTCAATAGCGTCTGTGCTAAACTTCCGAAATTTTAGAACAGGATGTTTCATGACGATGGTAAAACATTCGAAGCAATTTTATCGAAAGCTCTGAGCGAACAAGGTATTTCAATTATAGTCACAATGAAGCTTTGTTTTTCATAATTCCATGAACATTTCTTATTTATTGATAATATATTTTATATCATTTATATTCACATGTTAAATATTATTTCTTGTAGGAAACATCCAGCCGTGTTCGTGTAAAATTCAATGTATTCGCGATAATATACGATTAATTGCTAATATAACAAAGTAATTATCTGTTATTTTTCTCTGTTAATTCTTAATACATCTATTATTTAGGATCCGAAGAGATTCCTTTATGAAGCATTTAACGTTTAATGAGATCCTTATGGTCACTTACCAAGGAAGGCAGTGGGAGATATTATACCAGTCCTCTTAGCCACAACAATGGCGATACCAGTCTCCATGTACGGTACCGTGAAATCAACCACGGCTTCTCTTTCAGAATTAATCATCAATGATGTCATTACCATGTCCGTTTTCCGATTCACCAGATCAGCTATCAAACCGTTCCATTTTCCATTCTACGAACAGAACAACGCGCATTAAACTTCATGTAATTGCGAATTACAAAATTCCATCGCATAATTTTAATATTCCAGCAGAAACTATCGCACTGGAAGAAAATTCCATTAACAATTTGACGCCGCCGTATACCAATTGGCGTCCCAACTTAAAACTTATCTATGGAAAATGTTAGTTGACGTTCTAATGTAATATACGTGTACACAGAAAAGTTCCACGAATGTAATATTCCAGACTATATATGGCACTATATACATACGACTGAAACTGCCAGTGAATAAAATATGAAATATCAAAGGAATAAAACGTACGAAGAGTTACACAATGCAGGGTAGAGAACGAGCTTTTATGCATACACTTTGCAAAGAAACCGTTCAAATCCTCAAAAGTGCACACAATTATTGTAAATCTATAAAATAAAATATGGAACGTATAAAGTTGATAAAATGAATGACGTATGAAATTTCTAAGAAACATTATGAATTGGCTGCCTTGATCATTTCGATAAGTCCAGTGTCGTAATCAATTTGTAATTAGCGAAAAGGCTTTGTCGATAAAGTGTTGATAGCGATTATCAGTGTGTACGAAGGTGCACATTTTCGCGTAGGACACATAATTATCCGCGTGCAAACGCAGTCAAAATTAAATATGCACAATGAAAGAGCCACGCTAACTCGAGGACACTTTGTGCTCGATACATCTCGATTGTTTCGTGCTCGTTGCAGATTCTGGATTAATGGACAGAGTCGGAATTACGCGCGAAATTAATCTATACAGTCGTTTCATCGATACCATCGTCAGGTATTAAAACCTGAAAGCTCGGATTAAACGAGATCCGCTGTATTGACCCGGTCCAACTTTAAAGACGTTCCACTTATTACTTTCACGATTATTGAAACTAATTCCTTGCCATTCATTGGGATTAAGATTTCATAATTGACTTATAGAAATTGATATATTAAATCTTTTCTGGATCTTTGACAAAGCACTTTTCATTAGAAAATTAATTCCCTAATCGAACGAACAAAGATCTAAAGCGGAATGCCGTGTTGGGTCTAATCGAATGTTCCTTACGTCCTTGAAAGCTGTTAAGTTGAAAAATGTTAAACGTAGATTTTATGTCGTGTATATTTTGCAAATCGCTCGTACGATACGTGTATTTTGTAAAATTTGTAAATTAAACGAGTCATGAGTGGATTGTGGAAGGTTATATTTGGGGGATATTGGAACACGTATACAAATATTTGGAACGTATACGAGTTATACGAGAGTCATTGGATAAATCAAATAAATATCAAACTTTATTAAAGTGGAATAAAATGATATTTAATTCTGAAGTAGAAAATTGGGTTTCTCGTCGTCCATATTTCTAATCGTTTTGATCAAATCCGGTTTATTACGAAACAGTAAGTCTATTATTTTACTTAATTATTAACGTTCTATGCAATCTTACAAAATTTCCCATTTGTACTTCAATTTCTAATATTTTCAGTCGAATATCTATAAATAATCTACAGTTCTCGCGCTTATAGAATCTATTTATAATTAATAATTTTCCATAAACATATGTATGTCTATATCTTCGTATTATTTTCTATCCTCTATCTCCCCTGTGTCTAAAAGTATCTTTTATACCGTTTCGTATATCCTGTAAGAATCACGAGGATCTATTTTATCAGAAATGCTCGATAATAATTGTTAGTTGGATAAAATTCGTAATAACCAACCTCTAGCGTGCCCCATTTCCCATCTTCGACTCTAACAAGCTCATAAGTGAAGCCGATTTCCTCGGAGAACTTTTGAAGCAAGTCGATGCAGAATCCGCTGCAGCACTGATAAAAGCTCTCATTCTTCTGTGCCGCTTGAACGTCCATCCTGAAAAACGGCGTACACCGGTAACATCGTCGTTCACTTGCTCGCAGCCATCTTTTATTTCTCTACCCTTTCATGCACGCTGGAACGATCGTTCTTCGATCATCCCTATGATAGAATACTTTGTCCAGAATCTTGAGATAGAATGACAAAGAGGAGATCAGTTTTTCGTATTCGGCTGTCGTGATTAATGGATGGAATGACTTACGTCGTAATTATTTTCTGACAGTTCGTTTTTCGTTCACGAGATGACGAAAGATTCTACTGATCAGAGCGTTTTAAATGGAAGACATTTATTTCAAGAGATAGAGAACTGGATACTATAGTTTCTTTTAAATTCTTAGATTCTTCTTATGCAGTTTCTTGTAATATAAAATATAAAATATAGCTATATTAAATTTGTAGTTACACGGAATGTGTCGTAACTAATGGAGGTCATTTTGATGATAGATACCAGATATAAAAATGATAGAAATAGAAGTCGCATAGACTTATGTCCTATTCGATATCTTCTTCGGGGCACAGCGCTGCAGTTACGTGTAGTTTACATGTATAGGTATTATTTAAAAAAGGTAATATTTAAATGTAAGCTGCAGTCGTCGTATTACGTTATTAGAATTTCTTAATCTTTCAAAATTCCAAGTACTTGTCCAATACCAGAAACATACCGTTTCCTACTGTTATTAAGAATAACTATGCTTACATACGTACAACTATAAGTAAGACGAATGTATTTCGTTATTTTTGTATCTTCCCATTATTTACCTATTAGTAAAATAATCCGGTGAAAAATAATTTTAAACTGACTCGAAGCCAAATGGGAGAACTTCTGCGCTAAAGATCGTGGTATTAAATTTGGCAAACAGGTTACGGATTCGGTTAATAATGCCAAATTCGAGAAGATCGAGTATGAGAATAAGGGAAGATGTTAATGTAGCGTAAGATGACTTTACAGAAGTTTCATAATGTTCCTGAAATTTCTCAATCTCTGTTTATACCACGAAACAACTGGATTAACGTCGCTTCTGGCTAAGTCGTGCAATCTGGCTGAATACGAGTCGGATGGTTTACCCTGGTCACATCTGCACGTGACAAACCCGATGCTCTTGGTGTATTGTTTCCGCAGCTGGTGAATAACACTCGTTTTACGTGTTCCATGGAATACGCATTGTTTGGCCAATCGACTCCGTGCTGTACCTATATTTTAGGTGGCAGCATTCGGAAAACAATTATTGAATCTCTGGTGCGAAATACGAAGAAATTAGAACTACCTTAGAGCGGAGAAAACAAAGCGAACAGCACAGAATAATCTGTTGTTTAAATTAGCGAAACAAAAATTCACTTTTTTTTTTAGAAATAAAATCTCTGGTTTCATCTTTCACGAAAAGAACGTCCTATCTATGCTTTCGAAAGATTGCAAGAGAAATGATCGGTTACAGAACATTCTACTGAAAATCGAGAAACCGATATTTTCCATGTTCTTAAGTGAGTTGGTTACGAAATGAAACAATTCGCTTAAGCGACCACGCTTCCACCAATATTCCTGAAACATAGCGCGTTGACTAAACTTGCTCGCCCTTACAGACGATTAACCCGATCACGGTAGCAATCGTTATCGGCTGTCTATCATTCAAAGTTTTCCACGCAAAACGAACGTCGATATCGCGTCCATCAAAATTTCCAATTTACGTACGTCATTTAAACGTCCGATAGAAAATCTCAATGGTCAGTGGTTAACGCGCGAAACAGGGACGCATCGATCGTTAGGCGATGGTCGTTAATCGTAAGACGTCCGTGGGACGCGGATGTATCTTAATCGTGTCGGCATAATGGTCGTAATTGTCGAATAAATTTGCCAGCAAATGGGCATTAATGATAGACGCGTTGGACAAACGAAGAAGCAACGCGTGCCTCCGGGAGTATTATGCAGGAATTTAGCCGGACTGACGAGGGTACAGCTTGTAGGACGCTGCAATAACTGGCACTGAACATAGTTTGCCCGTGTGTCAACCAGTCTGAACGCAGATCCGTGACTCGTGCTTTGCGAGACGCATAAACAAGTAATATCAGGCATATACACACAAAGTGTATAATACCAGCATTGTAATGGCATCTGGGTCGGTTTTTGTTATTAAATGAGCAGAATTGCTAGGAATCGTTTACTTGCATATAACGAAGACTTTTTAGTCCATTGGATTGTCGAGAGAAGTTTATTAAACTCTTTAAGTACGCGATGCGTATAATACGTCATAACAGTATTCGGGTTGGTTTTTGTTATTAAATGATTAGAATTGCTATGAATCGTTTACTTAAGTATAGCGCAGCTTCGTCGATGTATCGAGTGGTCAGAAAGAATTTCTTAAATTTATCGACGCATGTGTACTTTGTACGGTTTATTAAGATGAATATTTCGTGGGATGTAAAACCGGGAGGTCGCGGTTTTCTTTCATCGTTCTGTCATACTTTGGAGTACCTTTACGCGATAAAATTTAGTCAACGAGGAGATTGTAGAGGTATCTTACTTTGAACGTTGCGCAATAAAAACGGCATACCAAATAGCGAAGAGCTTGCGACGATATTATCTCATGAAAATCTAAAGGGAATATCGTGCGTGTAAAGAACTTTTCGAACATATCTTGTCCCGCCTAATGTTCTCAATTTCGAGCATCCGATATCATGCTAAGGAAGATACTGAAATCGAATATCCTGACAGACATAATTAATTATTGCAATACTTTCATGCAACACTGACACTCATTCACGTAAGATACGGCAAGATCATATAAATTTTGTTTCGAAGCATTCAGCAGAAGAGATAATTAGACGATAAATTAAAACAACAGTGGAAATGATATTAGGTTTAACAAAAATAATGTTATTCGTTCAAATTTTTGTACGATAATTCTTAGCTTTAAAACCAATATCGGTGACGTTGAGGTACTAGTAAAAAGCTGTAAAATAGTCCCATTTTAATCGTTTCAGTCTTTACATCTCAATCGTTTAACCTTTTTACAGTTAAGGAGACTAGAAATATCTTGAACAGCAAAAGTACAAGAGCCATACTGGACAGACTAATTGTTCTAGTTTATTTTATCAATTAAGTTCCTTGACGATATAATATTCGCCTCTATTAACACGGTTTCCCTTCACGAACGAATAATTGCAGTAAATTTCGACAGCAAAGTCAGCAGACCCAGCGCTATTGCTATTCTCTATGACCATTCTAGCGATAATAACGTTACGTTTATTTTACATTTTCGTGATGCATGTACCTGTACTAACTAAGGGCGAGGACTACCATAGAAACATCGATTTCCTCCGAACTGCGAGATATTCAGCAACGTTCGGCTATATTTCGCGACTTTCTTGGCCCAGCGGTCGTAAAATCTTACGTAACGTAAATATACATCGACGCGTATACGTTAGGCGTACTGACAGGAGTTAAAAGCTGGTAAAAGCGGAACTTTATACGTAAACGTTCATACGTCGAATCCCTTATGCACCGGCCCGTGTAGCTTCGTTCGCGCCCTTAAAAGTTTATTGCGTTCTTGGGGGGTTGTTAAACTTTCCACGACGTTCGAAGTGAATTGGCACTTTTCGGAAACGCAGTTGGCTATTTGTTAGTAATAAGTGCTGTTGTTAGAACCACTAGAAAATCGTAGATTCTTGCTGTTCATATTTGCGTACTTCGCTCTTACGGGCAACACGTTCTTTTGAGATTTCGAATTCACAATTTATGGAAGGCGAGTTGTGTGCAGTGTTACAAATAGTTGGGTGCTGAAGGTAATGCAATGTGAAAATACGATGGGACCTTGATAGTTACGAAGGGGCTATTGTCAATAGCAAATGAAACAAATGTAAATAATCGTACGTCTGGAATTTTTTTAGATCACTTTTCATTGCGTTTATAACGAAAGATTCAGTTTTTATTTTGTAAATATTTGCTTAGGAAAAATACACTATTTCTGATACATGAAACATCGTTGAATGAAATAAATTTAAATTTTTTTTTCAAATATGAGGATAAATTAATGAATTAATGGAGGTGAATACAACCATGTTTTCTTTTAATAATGTATTATTAATAAATATATATTTAACAAAAATATATTAATTTGTTGAAAGACTGTAACAGAATATTTCTAAACAAATAAATGACTCGTGATTTACATGATAGCTTGATTCGTTTTTCTTAGTTTAACAGGTCAAACACACGTTTAATTACTCTCACTTTAATAGAGTATTAAAATCAATATTTGTGATATATATTTTATGTATACTGGGCAAATTCTATTAGAAAGTTCTACTAAAGGATATTTAATTAATATGTTTGAAGGTCGCGCAGCACTTTTAGCAGTATATCATTCATCTTCAGCTGAAACCTAGAACTTGAGTTGAAAACCTAAAATTTGCTCGCATTTAAAGATATATATTCCATAGATAAATAACGTGCTCTCTATAGAAGTTTCCTGCCTACGAAATTCATCTCGTGTCACGAAGAAATCGTGCTGTACGATAGTGTATTCTGTCTATTCTTCTGATATACTAATCTCTAATTTCTAAAAATATATAATACACTTCTGAACAATATGGAATATTGGAAAAGTCCAAAGTGTGTTAAAAAGACAACGTATTGCCCGCGTATTTGACTGTTTCTTTTTAACTGCAAAGAGATGTTAAGAAGAATCTCCGACGAAAAATTCCCGGCATAACTACCGTATCAACTGGTAAATTTTTCTATTCGTTCGAGCGAGCTCGCGTTAAAGAGCCACGTTGAAGAAATGTAAAGTTTTTAAATGGAAATTTTATTGGAGGAATGTTCCGAAAACGCGATTCAGATTCATCAAGTCGAACCTCCGACATAGTTCTCAGCCTGATCAATAGATCGGAAGAAGTCGGAGAAATGCTAAAACGTCGTTCGAGTTCGAAGTTCTCTGTTCGAGCCCAAGTTCCGGTAAAAATGGAAGAATAGCGTGAAATAAATTACGGAGAGGCGAGCGTACAAAATTTCACCTTCGAATTATTTCTCTCTTTTTTTGGATAGTCCGGTGAAACTTCCATAGCGAAAAGCGTAATCCACTTAACACGAATTTAATCTTATCTAAAGTGGCAATTGCACAGCGTTAAACGTAATTTCTGTTCTTTTTTTTTTTTTTTCTTCTTCTTTTAGAGTTTGAAAGGTCGATAATAATACGATTCTCGCATTCTGATCTATTCTTCTTCCTTTTAACTCTATATTCGGTTACTCGTTTTGGCACACCCTTCGTTTCAACCGCGCCACACGGAAGGAGCAATTATCTTCCCTTTTTTATTGGCAATCTGCCATATCGTTTCCACTTGAGGGACAAAGAGATTCTATCATCATTGTACGTTTCACCAGGGAACTATCTGGCCTACTAAGCTCTTCCTAATACTCCCTGCCATAATGTTTTACGAGGAATTGCGAACTAAATGAATTGTCTTTTCAAAGTATCTAGTAAGTCGTTTAGGTCAAATAAAACTTCTGAATGCAAGTTTTGTGTAACGTAGTGTTTCTAATGTTTACTTGAATTCTAGATAAAAGCATAACGACGTTACTATAATCGTGTTTTTTTTTTCATTGCAATAGTGTCATTCCTTAGCTTTTTTACTAGCAGGATTGGATAAGTCTAAATGATCCTTAAATGAATTTACAGAAAATACTACCTCCATTAATTGGTATTATCATCAGTAATTTTTTGACCTTATAGAAGTATAGACGATTTTCTCTGAATATAATTACAGTTGAATATAATAGCACAGGTTAGTTTTTACTATTTTGGAATATTTATTAATTTTCGCTGTTCTCGGTATACGAGAAAGATATTGTACGTTTGGAGAGACTCAAATGGAAATTCTGGAACATCCAATATTGAATGACATTGAAAGAAATTATAGTATTCGTCAACGAATGAAGAATGTATTGGAAAGTTGTTATAATATTAGAATTTTCTGATATTTTAAGAAAAAAAATATATCGAACATCGAGAAGGATATAACGATAATTGTGTTCGTTTCTAGTGACGTAACAAAACACAGGAGTTTAAAGTTAATGAAATTTAATCTTCTTCTATATTTATCTGAGAAGTAGCTGAAGTCGCAAAAATATCTCGGTATCGTCTGAAATTCTACATAACTCTGTTAAGATCCTGATGGACTTGGCGAAACTTAAAATCTGGTTAGCCACCTGAAACGTGACCGGACATCTTGGATTGACATCGATGAAGTTCGTTCGAACTGACCAGGAATCGGAGAACTTTGACAGACGCTGTTCGAACTATCGAAACCCTGGGAATCCACGATGCCTGTGATCGAAACAGCAACATGGATGTCCAGTAAAAACTAGCCACCGAAACGGACGCAACCTTGGTGTTTCGGAGTACAATTAGCCTAATCTACCTTGGAAAACATCTGTAATCTGTTTAGACGTAGAAAAGTTTCAAGATTCAGCGAGAGTTAGTAAGAATATAATTCTAAGATATTCTCGAGGGTTTAATCAAAACTGCGAAAACACGATTTAAGGAAATTTAGATGATTGGAAACTAGTTACGCTATCGAGCAATCTAAAAAATAGAACAATTTCTAATACGTGTTAAAAAATTCGGTAGAATTACAGAAATGTGCAAAATTTCTTAATCTGATTTTCTACATAATTGATCCTCTAATGGCTATCAAATATACTTTTAAAAAACGTTAGGTGATTAATTTTTCGCAATATTAGAAAGGAAATAGCGAAGAATACGAAATGGAGTTATTAAAAACTTGTCACATCTACGCAAGAACTGTTAGTCTCTAGATATAGATTTAAATGGCCCATAAAAATTGAAATTAAGATAAAGTTCTTAAAGCGTGTGCCTGCTTAGTTGATTCATTTGGCGATTTAGAAAGACTTGGACAGATTTAGCGGATTTGTAGAAGTTCGATACCTTGAGAAATCGGATAATGTTTGATGGCGCCTAAGAATATCTACTTAGAATCTAAGAGGGTTTAATAGGATTTAACTGATAGCATGAGTTCGCCTGAGCTCAATAAACCTCGGTATTATTTAGGAAAACTTAACTCAACGTTTAGCAACTATCCTACTTTGGTTAATTTCCAATTAGTGATTAATAATTATGAACTATATACCGTAACATCCTTCGATTCGAGTAATATACGCGCGTGCATGTTCGTTTGCCCTAATTTTTCTAATAATTATTTTTATATAACTATATTACAATATGTGTAATCGTTACTAAAGTATCCTACTTTGTAAATAAATTAACATTCGATAATCAGACTTATAATGCACGAGCGAATTCATTCGATATCAACTAAGATTTTGTAATACATCTACTAAATTGTTCCTGGTTTAAAGTTCACAATTTCATTTACGACACAACGAGGAAATTTGATTTTGAAAATAAAGTCGTACATTTTTTCAGAGCACTGAACAACGACGCTTTTTGGTCGTTGTTCTCGTTGATGAAGATATAGAAGGTGTCTTGTATCGCAAATTACGGGACACGTTGGAAATTAGGAAAAGTAGGTCGTAGTTGTGAAATTGGAAGTTGAAGGCAGCGTGTTCGTTGACTGCGTGATTCAATGGGCAGTGGTAAACCGCGAAATTGTATATGAAATTCTTAGCAGATGGAAATTCAGTGGGTGGAAGTAAGTTTAAGCCATTGCAACGTCGTATTACGATGTTTGCATAAAATAGGATCCACTGGAAAAAGAAATTTCTTTCATGCTCCTTAAACATTTATTGTATAAATTGCTAGAAATGTTGCAGTTAATATTTGGACGTCTAAATTATAATATATAATTATTAACAAATTATAATATATTATAATATCTATTCCATATAAAATAGAGTTTACTGCGAAGGAACACCTTTGTCCTCTTTACACGTTTTTTCAAATAATTTCGAAAAAGATCCTCTCTATCATAATCTGTATCACTGCCGGAATTTTCACTAATTTTATCCCGACGTTCCAACAGCAATTAGATTAATTAAATTCGATGCAACGCTACAGTATCGGAGCTACAAACATATATCCGTCGGACTGCATTATTTTACGAAATATTGACCTCATATCATACGAGAGTATTTATTGATAACGAGGGACGAAGTTAATCTTGAAATTACTAGGTTTTGTTGCGTCCTAATATTCGTATATCAAGCTAAACATTTATAGCGATCAGTATTAAAATAGGTGATTTATGCAAGAATAAATCGTGCCACATTGTCCATGATCATCGTTGTTGCTGGAAAATTTGAATCTCTATGAAACGAGGTTCGAATAAGAGGCGAAGGATAGAACAGCAAATAAAATTACCAACGAAATTGATCATTTTATAAATCCATTTGATAAAACGATTTATTCGTAAGAATCTTCTTCGACAGAATATGTACGTCGTAAAATGTTATCGTAAAATTATACTGCCGGTTCAAATACATTTGTCGAGTAAAATATTCCATGGTCTGGGTCAAGTGAAAGAGAAAAAAGGAGAATCAGTGGGAATAAAAAGGGAAAGCGCACGCTGGAGACGGAAAGATCTTCATCTCATATGCGTCCTCAGGAATAACCACTGCTCAACGTATTTGATGTGAATCTCACGTAGAAGAAAAGTAAAGAAGAAGCTGGATTTATGCTTGGAATGTGAAAATCGCGTCAAGTACACCCGATCGGTTTTGCTCGACATCGAATCATGACACGAGATGATCGAGGCATTTAGAATATCGTAGATTTTAAGCGTACTAGATTTAAATTTCGCGGGTAATGCATAATGATATAATATCGAGTTAAGTAAGAAAAAGTACACTTGTAATTTGAAAAAGTACTACAGTATCTTTATTGTAATTGATGGCACTAAATTAATTTCTGCGTGGATTCCACTTGTCTGTTTAATTATTTTCGTACAAACTTAAATTTGCATAAACATCCGCGATTTAATAATAGATAGGCTGCAGATTTTTATGAATTTACGACAAATTAAACGATATAAAAAAATGCACGGAATGTATTATGTAGGCTATATGCAGCAATATATAAAATATTCAAAGTACTCGACATCTGGTACAATACTTAATAGATAAAACTCATGTCCATATAAGTTCCATTTTTAAATTTATATTTACGAAAACACGAGTTTGCGTAAATATCTATAAATATCTAATATAATATTCCTTGAAATTTTTAAATTATTGTCGTATTACATAACGTTTTTCGTTATCATTGCATTACGTAAGTCTGATGCATTGAAGAGATTGGAAGTTTCCATGTCGTTTCATATGATTCGATATTGAATGAAAACTGGTTTCAAAATGGGCTGTACAGTGTTCAAGAACAGGAAACAGTACATAAACCGGAACAGGAAGTGACCTGCTCCTGTTATATCCACAAAACTGATTCGTGGTCGATCAAGTGGAATGTAGAGGCAGGATGTGACTGGAGGAAACTATAAAGGATCCCTTATGCGTGTACAATGGAAAAGGAATATCGAGGGACGGGTTTCTCGATTCAAAGAGTAGCGATAGGAGGTGTCGAAGATGTATTTAATATACAGAACGGATCGTTTCAATTTTATTGCAGGTTTGCACTCGTGGCTTAAGAGAAATTTACGAAAGCTCACAAAAATTTAAAAAATATGTCAGATGTCCGAAGAAATTATAATAAATATTTGATTATTAGTAGGTATTTAAAGAAATATTAAGAAATTGTAGTTGATATTTAAAGCGATTTTCTCGGGAAAACTAAAGAAATGATTTAATAATCGATTAAAACTTTTTATAGATTATGTATGTGTTTATGGTTATGTATGTACAATATTCCGCAAGACAAGACAAACAAAGTTAATTTTATCTGAATCTGAGTACATTCCATTCTGAAGTATGCTATCGTAACATTATTATATGAGCAAAATAATTATATTGTATGACTATACATCCCACTGACCTAAAGAAATAAAATAGACAAACTTGAAGATGGTATCCCGCCGGGGGTAGCCATCCACATGTTATTTAGCGATAAAGTTAGAGAAATTTAGCAAATGTCCAGCTGAACAAATTGTAAAGTAGAAATTAAATAAATAAAAGAAATTGTATGATCACGAGACTACTAATCAATTACGACGTAATTCTATTATAGAACAATTTATCATATATAGAATGACTTGTTATCATTGCTTAGGTATCATTTCATTGCAGCACCACTCAATTCAAACATTTGTTCAAAACATGTACATCTTGATTTTGAACATTATTTTCTTCGTGACAAGAAGAAACATGTATCTATATAATATGACGGTGCACACACGTTCGAGGATTCATAAAATAAGCTCAGCTTACATGTCGTACAAAACCTGCGTTTGAACGTAATGTAAGGTACTACAAACGGATGATTTCTCTTGCGTCGAAGCGAACATGAAATAATTTACTCCATTATGCGTAATTCCCTTTGCTATTCCAAAGAGGATAGGAAGCATCAGAATTTGTGTTAATAACGAATAATGCCAAACATTAGCAACCTTTTATGTCTGATGCAATTAAAATCACAGGTATTATCGACAGTCGATGCTGCACTATTTGCTGCAATAATACATACGCTACAATAAATGCATTACTATAAAGATATATCCGTGCGAGGCAGACATAGTATGGATGCAGTTGATAGTTCGTTCTTGGCCATAATAATTGCAATGATAAAAGGAGGAACGTTACGACATGAACGAGCAATGGAACGTATAGTATCAAATATAATTCTCTATATTACTTTATTACTTACTCCATTTATGAAAAGGTCATAATGGAATATACTGTGAATTTCAACAAAGAGGCAACAATTCTATCCTTAATTAATATAGCAGTACATTGAGATTATATTGTTTTAATTTTCCTTTGAACATTCAATAATGACCCTTGCTTTATTTCTCGTAATCGGTTAGTTTAAAAACGAATTAAAAATAAATACAAGGTAGGAAATTTTGCGAATGATCATTTAACGGGATCACGGTACCTTCTTCGATGGAATTGTAGAAAGCGTACGTAAAATCTCAATTACAATCCTCGAAATGCACAAGTCGAAAGGTGAACGAACGTACATACTGCCAAATCTAATACTCCCTGAAATTTGAATGTTAGCAATCGAAAGCAACAATTGTGAGTTGGAAGTTCGAATTTCAGTCGGAAGTCAATATCTAGAAGTTTCATGCACACACGAGCTTACACGAGTAATAATTAGAAGTTAAAAGTTCATTGTGGGAAGTTTAGAGTTGGAATTTCGAAGACGAAAGTTAACGACCGTGCATCGAAGCTGAAAATTTACCATCTTAGCGAACGTTTTTCTGAACAATTGGAAGGATGCAAACATCTTTTCTCGTTATACTTCCTTCATGGTGTTTGCTCAGTTCGCGTCCACGCGTTGACGCGAGACTCTTAATCACGATTCATTTGCGTACGACGAACAAGTATCGTTTAACGTTCAGTGCAACATGTCTTCAATTCAATACCACATTATAACTGTTACAACTAAACCATGAAAATTATATACGGTCGAAGAAGCAGGACGTTAGCCCTCAACTAGATCACTGAGTCATAAATTATTACAACGCAAACGATTTGACTCATATTACTTAATTGTAGACGATTTAAAGGATCAAGATTTTTTTTAGTTAGACACTTAATTTTACTAATGGTTTCTATAAAATACATAGTAACAACTAGGATAGACTAAAATTCTAAAATTAAATAATTTAAGTCGAATTATGGTCGCATACTTGAGAACATGATTTCAAGATTAACACGTCAATCAATCTCGTCAAAGATATAAAGTGTTATTTATAGTAGTAAATTATTGAAAAACGACGATTAAGTTATAAACTTGTTCAATGAAGTTTCCGCGATATTTGCCGAGTTTCTAAATTTCTATTTTACGTAACAAAGGTTTCAGCAAAACCACATTGTAAATGTTTTCTACCGGAGAAGCAAGCTTGTTTATTCAGAAAGATCGTCTGTCGCTAAATTCTAAGGGAACGTTTGCAGAGTTTCGTCGCTACTTCTCGATCGCTTGCCACTCGGAAAGTTACTGCACATCAGCATAAATTGCATCGGACAGCAACGTCAAAACTGAGGAAGAGTTTTACGTGTCTCTGAAACTTTGTTTTGTCTCTAGCAGCTGGGACCAACAGCCATCGCATCGTAGCCTTCTTATGACCATCATTGTAAACTACTTTGTCCACTCGCTGCCTCTCTTGTGGCTCTTAAAAGGACGAAACAAAATCTCGTGCCATTAACTGCTTTTTTTAGTAATCATTTTGTTACCGAACGCCTGTAACACGCTTAATATCGCTTTATGCAACTATTAATTAATTCTGCACGTTTTCCCTTCTCAAATTTAAATATTTTTCTACCTTTTAGTTGCACCTGTTAATTTCGATATTGAATACAGAACATTAACGAGTTTAGTTTTACACTTGAAGTAACATACTTCTATAAATTAATATAATATAAAAATAATATAAAAAAATATTTCTTTACGGAAATATCGTTGTGACAATCTTGCATTATTCCAATTTCTGTATTTCAGAATTTAGCGTTTCTGCTTCGCAGCCGAGATCATTTTTCACCGGTGAAATAAACAGTGATCACTGTATAATTCACGACTAAAGATCTCGTCTCTGTACTGTAAACTTCATGAATATTATGTTTGGTCGATTACGTTTGTGTTATAAATATTACGAAAATATTATATATTTTAAACGTAAATGTTATATATTTTTAAATATAATGCTATTCAACAAGCGTCTAAAAGCTCTCGCTAGTACATACGTAAGCGACAAGAGTTACGTTATTGTACTGTTCGCTTAAGATGTGAAATAATCAGAGATTTGCCTAATGATATCTAATAACTAATGATATCATACTTGAATCGCTTAACCGAGGACTGAGCGAGAATTTGCCTGTAAGGCACCGAGCAGCTCTTTATTGGACGTTTAAAATTTGATCGAAGATAAATAAATTCCAGTTAGTATCGATAGATATTGGCGTCAAGTGGCGCTTTGAAGCTTCCATCTTCGAGTAGTTCGTAAATCGTTGTCTAGTTAATACCGAACTGTTTCAATTACAAAAGCTTCCTTGTTTGGATTAGAGAAATAAAGTTGAAGCATCTGAACCGTCGAAGTAAAAGATCGGTGGCGTCAAATTCTCTGTAAATATTCATTCCACGATGTTCATTCCCATTTACATCATTCATCCACAAATACACATCTAATTTTCCCTTTCCAGTTACTTCGAATGGAACGATATTCTCCCACTTTGCTAAACTCTGTTCAGTTACTTATTTAGAGAGTTCAGGGAAGCTCCTCCTAAAGTTTGTTTCATCCTTTTCCTTAGGTGGCGAGTTCTTCTGTTTTGCACAAGACATGCGTTAAAGGTTGAATTCTAATTAATTGCTCGCTGGCTGCGCGAATCACTTGAATTTATGTATGGATTAAAAATTTCAGTAATCAAGAATCTAGTCTGTATCAGTCGGTATGACGATCTTTCAGCTTTACGCGACAGCGAATAACATCGAATCAGTAAGAAATGGACTTGTTGATTTAAATAATTGGATTTAGTACTTGAAGACTATCATGGGTGAAAATTCACACCTTTTTTGGATTAAAAAATTGACAAAGTTAAATAAATAGAATTAGGTGTTTCACCGTTATTCAGTACCAGATGAGAAATAGAAAAATTATTGTTTGCAGCGGTTACAAATAGTAATATTGTTACTGGATGATAATGTGAAAACAAAATTTCCAAACAAAATTACACTGGTAATAGTTTTTCAACATTTAATATCGTTTCTCGCTCTCTGTTCGAATACGTTTTTAGACGTAAAAAGATATGTCTCTGGTATTTAAAAATGACCGATCGAACTCATTGTAAGAAGAATACCTTCCCTAGGAAATCAGATAGCGAAGAATCTGTTAAATCAGTCTCTCAAAGTAATCCGTCGTACAACCGAACCAATACAAGCTTGAAAGCGATGCGATAAAACAGAATAAGCCGATCGAGGAATCGGACGCAGGATCGCTCCGCAAAATTCTATCAGATTCTTAATTCTCCTGGAAGCAAATGTTAAAGAAGAGAAAAGAACGCGCTACGCGCTGATTCTTACATCGTGGCATTCGTTCCAACAACGTACGTGTCCGTAATGCTCGGTATAACATGAATTTACATAAGTTAAAAATTGTGAAGGGCCATTGCACGACGCCGCAGATTCGTGCGGCATTTTCATGTAAACGGCGCGCAATCCTCTTGCCGGCGTTTTCGCGAATCGAGTTCAGGGATTAACTCGATGAGAATATTCTGGCCAGGATTGAAACGAGACCACCAGTGGCTATGGAAATCGACGTAATGCCGGACGATAATATCGGTGTATTTCCATTGGTCCGACCTTTGCCAGGCGAAAGGATGTAACAAGCGGAAGATGAAAGTAGTAGCGGATTAATAATAATTGATGATGTATCGTAGTTTGAAGCGACGGAAAGTTCGTTAATGAGCGACCGCTGATAGCGGTCTCCGTGTAGATTATGAATTCGAGAGAAATGTAGTACGATTTGGTTTGAGTGCAATTTTTCTACGTCGTTTTTCTTGATTACCAAATTATGGATATTTATGCATTTATGAGGAATTTAACAGGAAAAGGTATCAGGTTGTCCGGAAAGTTTCTTTCGTTTTACAGGAAACAATAGACGCGCGACATTGTTCCTTTTCTATTATTTTATTACTGAATCACGTATGATCCATTTTGTCCCGTTTCTATTATTACGATCACACGCAATTCGATAAAATAATATGAAAGAAAACATGTCGCGCATGCGTTGCTTCCTTATAAAACGAAGAAAACCTTCCGGACAACCTAATATCTTCTGTGTATAATATAAAATAAAGTTCCCGCCAAGCGACTGTGTGTTTGGGCTAACCTCGAGAATCGCTGCACGGATTCTGATGCGGTTTTCACCGTTTTAAAAAGCAATTCTCCAGTAAGCTTTAAGTGCGTGAAGCGATATAACCACAGAGAGCTGTGCGCAAATCGAAAATATAAACCAGAGACAGTTTACGGATATTCGCAACGCAATGGCGACCTTCTTCGCTGCGATCGTGTTTTGCTTATAATGCTGCTGTGATATAGCGAGGCAATAGGAATATGATTCCTCCTCCGAGTACTCTCCGAGTCGTTCTCTTTTCAGCGTGCGACATGTTCCAAGCTTCGTGACTCAGTTGTGCGATTCTATACAGTCGGGTATTTCTCATAGCATGAACAATAGACTTTGATTCTGTTTTAAGCAGCTTCTTATTGGTTATTTTGATTTTCAATTCGACTTTAGGTTCGAGCGAGTAAGTAGATTATTTATCTGGATATCTCGTAGCGCAAATAGTACGTTTTTCAGAGCATTGTCGTCATAAAACTTGAGTCTGCCGTAAGAAGCTTTTCAGTTATTTTCGTTTTCGTTATTTTATTGAATAAGCGCATCCGCCCATATATATATATATATAATTTTTCATTTTATTGTAACGTAATTGTAACGTTACCGACCTTCGCGATTACCGATTACAGCGAGAAGGAAATCGAATGTACGTAGGTCGTAACACATCGAAAGCTACAAGAATTCATTTATCTGGTAATATTGAAACTGACCAAGAAAGAGAGTTCCGATTATCAAATAACAGAAAAAGAATGGCTTTACAAAGAGAAAGAGAGTCCTCTGTTAAGCGAAACAATCGTCCATCTGTTGACAGGATTAGGAGAAGAGACGAGCAGTTCGAATTGAAAGGACGAAATGTTCCTGGTTTGTAGCTCGATAAAGAGGATTACGCTATGGTTTACGATTCATCCATAAAATATAGAAATAAGAGTTCAGTTTCTACTAGGGTACTATGTTCGTTGTCTGTCAATATTGTTCAGATCTAAAGTAGATAGACGAATAAAAAGGTACGCGTTATTCGCAGGGGAAGAGCCTATCTCTTTAAATTGAAAATTCGCCCCGTGCCAAGCGGGGCTCGTTCGCTACTTTTATAATATTTAGTAAGCGAAACAAGTTTCTCTTCGAGTCTATATTTCTTTTAAGAGACGTAGAGTATGATATATGCACGTATATGTGTATATAAAATACATAGAAAATGGAGACGCGCGAAACGAAATTATTCCGAAGGAATTCGTAGTAAAAATTCATGGTGAACGGCGCCGTAATAAATAAAACATTCCATGAATCTATTATTTTGAATTGCATCGTACACTTCACGCTCCGACGTTATCATAAAGTTATCATATAACGCTCGAGTAAAAACTTTGTAGTAATTTTATCCATTCCCTTGTGAACTCAAGATATTTATCTAAATCGATGAAAACGAATTATTTTTTTGTATACTGCAACATCCTAAATATATTTTCAATTCTGTGATTCAGAACTATTAACACGGAATCGACTAGAAATATTATTAACGTGGTATGGAAGAAATTTCGAGTCTTTCAGGCTACACACTCATCTTGCAGATTAATACGTTAGGACCAAACAAGGCGTTCAAGCGATCACGTTTGCCGGAAATTTAATGGCTGCTCGAGCAACGTAGTTCTTTTGAAGTGGTTCTTTGACCCTCTCTGCGGACGTTTTATACAAAATGACGTGCAGACCCCGAGAAAAACGTTTCTGAGCGTGAAATCTTAGGAATTTGGTTTAACAGGAAAAATTTACATTCAGGAGATCTGCGGATATGCCAGATACGTGCTTCGATTTCGTTCGATTAAAAATTTTTACCTATTGTGCTGTCGTTATTTTCTTTACACGAATCACAGAATCCATGTTTTTTGTTCGTTTGTATCTGAGACTAGCTTTTAGCTTAGTTGGGTTTACTTTCGTTGGCTTCTCTTAAATTAAAAATCACATCCGACAGATTACTTTTTGATATCGACGGAATTAATTCTTTCGGTATACGAATTACAGTAAAAATTATGAAAAATTTTTGTTTGCAATTTTTATTTAAAGTATTTCTACATCCAGTATATTTTATTTATAACATCAGAGATTATGCACAATTTCTCTAACTTAATAAAAGGAATCATCATCAAGAAATTAATTCTTCCTTCCTCTGAAATTTTCCACTGAAATCGCGTTTCGAGTGAATATTTCAGCTGCTATACCGGAAATTAAGACAATGGCAAAAAAAAAAAAAAAAAAAAAAAAAGAAGAATTCGAGTAACGTTCCACGTTAAATCTCATATCGTTTTATCGCTCGCAAGTTCACCGCTCCTGGTGTCCTAAATTCGACCTCTATTTCTAGCGAAGGCTATGATGAGTCCGCCCGTGTATCTTTCTCCGCTCGATTTAATTCTAGAATCCCTCGTCCGCAATGATACATGAGACGTCTGATGCATCTGGCAAGAGTGTGACTGCCAATGCAGCTGAATTCTTTCATATGAGAGCAATCCAAACGTAAACGGAACGTGTCGTTCGAGTAGATTAAAAATCACCCCAGCGTGCAGTTGAACCTCCTATTCTTACTGCTGATATATTTCGTTTTGGAATATTGATAAATTTGGTTATGGATTTATGGTTTTGAAAAATAATTAAATTCGATGAGACCATTTTTTCAAATTCGATATGTATGTTATAACTTTCATTACCTTCTATCGAATTATTCCCTAATAAACTGATAAGGAAATTTGCGATCGCGTAAAGTAATCTCTTTCAGACGTTGGAAAAAATTCTCATCGCGATAGAGATCTATTTTCTAAGGAATTTAAACTACTTTTCTGTGAATTGACGTTTATTTCGAAACATTGTCTCCTATTGAACACGTTGTCTGTAGACACATTTATAATCATTGGGATAAGACAAATTTCACGGATTAGAAAATTTTCGACGATGTGAGCGATTTAAGTGACATTGTCAGAAAGAAAGTGCGCAAATACAATATGATATTTTGCAGGAATTATTTTGCAGAAACGTTATGGTGTAATATATTTGAACCTGTTACGGTTCTTCGAACATTTCTACATCTTCCGGACTATTCTACATCTACGATATTTTATTTGCCATAGAAACATACGAAAGTCTAATTGTTCCTTTGTATTTGTATAAAAGTGATTCGCATAAAATGGTGTTTCGTTCTCGTTTTACTCTCGCAGCAACACTAACTATCGATGTCGAGCAGGCAGGCCATTTTCAAGGCAAATGGCATCGAAACAAAGAGATCCTCGTCGTTGGAAACTTCAGAACTTGCTGTTTCTCCATTAACCTTATCTCTTTTCTTAGATTTGTTTTGCAGTATCTTCATTTTTTCCTTTTCTATGTACGCGATTCTACAAACATGGAAACGTTCCAGTCTAAGGAAATCTGAAGAGAGGAGAATCGATTTTGCCTTTACAGACAGTTACGCAGCCCAATGATCGAACAAGGGACGAGAGTTTACGGTTACTCCGAAAGAGCTACGAATATGCCAAAAGCTTCGCTTCTGGGAAACGATCCTGCTCCCTAAAATGTTTCCTTCTTGTTGCTCGAGTCCCTAATATCGAGGTCCATTTTCGGAATAGATCACAAGACCAGTTTCTTCGGGATGAAATTGAGCATAAGGGTATTTCCTTCTTGTACGAATACACTGGAAAGTATCGAAAAATTCATCCTATTTTCTTTTTCATTAAGAGACGATGGAAATACTTTGTGCAAAGTTTCAGAAAGGTGCACGCAATTTATGGTTTGTGTCACTATCTGATTTCTTTTGTTTGCTTTATTGATTGATGAAGCTACGCACTGCTTCGTTTATGAGTTCTTAATTAATGAATTATAAAAGCTCTTGGATTGCAGGAACTCTTGTATAAATATTACGATATATCTGCCTAGAAGATACGTACGATCGACCAAAAATTTGGAGATTGTCACCATCTTATCATATTCAACTTTCTTCGTAATTTTTGTTATTAATTGCAAACTGCTACTACGGATGTCGATATGTGCATTCAATATTCTTTTACTTCTACAGATCTAACGTGCTTTCCAGCGTAACTAAATTTCAAGTTACATAATTTATTTTTCAATTCATAGGTTCTACGTGCCAGTTATCATCAGATTTTACGACACGTGGAGATTCTAAACTTCCACAAATGTGAACAAACGTGATAGCAGAAGTGAAAAAAAAAATTGAAGAAATAAAATTTGAATTTCCTTCGAACCGAAACGTCTCCTTGAATACCTTCCCCACCCCACCCCAAAAAAAAAGAAATAAAAGAAGAGAAAACGCATTTATACGGTAAACGAGTCGAATGGAAATCGAGGAAAATTGTAAATTTTCCCGGATGAATTCAAATATTTAAGGATATAGACTCGCAGATTTGGATCGATACCCGGCGGATTGGGACGATGTTTTTATTTGGAAACCGTTTAAATATCTGTGAGCGTTCTGTGACCAGCGCACGAGCTTCGAGTAAATACAAGCGAACAGAACCAATCATAACCGCAGCTCGGGCAATTTTCAAGCTTCCCGTGCCGCTTCTGTCGTGACTCTTTCAATTACAGCGATTCCATCGCTAACTCGGCCACGAGCGAGCATTCAACCGGGTTCACGATATTTCTTTTTTCTGCCTCTCGACCAGGCCGCTTTCTTTTCGACCTTGTACTCGAGACAATTTTGCCCGACAATCGACATTTTTAATTGCACCGCGCAGGGAAATAATCTCGCGCAAGCCGCGGACTTCCTCAACCTCCGCTTTCTAATTATCCACGAAATAACGCAACCTTCCAGCTAACATTCGACGACAAACACGAAATTGTACGTCGACGAAAGAAAGTAAAACTTTGTAGACGGTGTTTCCCTTTCGCAATTACGAAAGGAAAGTTCTCGATGGAAAAAATTCAAAGGCAATTCGTTGAAACGAAGGAACCAGGTTTAAGTATTTCGTTGACTTAAATTGATTAATCGAACGCCTGTGTGCTTGTGTTTAGAAACTAAATTTCTCGAGGGTTTTTAAATATTTCACCGTTTAGATCTCATTAGTACGATTTACTAACGTGCTCGAAATAGAATTCCTTTTTTATACGAGATAAATAGATCTTATACGAGTGAAAATAAATATAGAATATTGTCCATGGTAAATATCAATATATGGGTATTATTGCTGCAAATCGCTCGTTTGGTATTCAAAATATCTATATCCAGAGTATTTGATACTTACAGAGTTAATTCATAACTGAGTAAATCGTTTTGGTTTTAGGTTTGCAATTTCACAAAGAAAGAAGCAAGAGCTACTTGTCGAACGATAATCCTCCGTTTTCGCATGACGTTTCTGTCTTTATGGAAAGAAATTCATAGGAAAATTTTCGTCTAAAGCGTAAAAATATTTCTAATTATAATTTGAAATCGATGACGCCGATCGCGTTAAATTTCTTTGCGTCACCGTGAAGTCGGGAGACTTGTTTAATTCGACCTTGGAACCTAGAGATTCGCTCGACGTTATGCTTAATTCAAGGAATCTGTCACGAGCGTAAGGTCGAGGAACTCGGCTAGGCATCACCTCGTGGTTGAGTGTTCAACGACCCCGGGGGTGACGTTGGACGCGCGCATGACTCTTGGGTGTCGCCAGTCAACATTCATGATCCTGAAGTCTCACCAAGTGTCTCGATCGTGGTCAGGTTTATGTTTATCTATTGTTTCTTATTATTCGTTTGTTTGTTTATGTATCTGCGATTTCAAATTGACGCCATTTGAATCCGACATTCTTAGATGACGAAAAGAATCTTAGAAAAGAATTCAATAGCGAGATTTTAAAACATAAAGAATCTTCGAAGAGAATTTAATATACAAAGAATGTTTTTTTAAGAGTAAATTAATGTTCGATCTCCTTGAAAAACGTTCACTCTCTTATTTCGAACGTGGTTGTGTACTTGGCAGGAAAAATTTATAAGAATGATTCATAAAAATTCATAATCTTAGCACGTTGTTTAAACAAATTGAGATGGTTATACTTCTTAAATATATTCCGAGAAATATGTTTCCAACCCTAACATTAAGGGTCGTTTTCATCTTTCAAATGTTCCAATATGTTTGAAAGGACAACTCTGCGTTGCGACAAGCGACAAAGGACATTTATCGAACCGTTAATGTACCGAAAAAGATAATACAATTCTCGAATAAAATATTGAATAAGATAAAATACGACGTTTCTTCAAATTCCTAAAATAGATGTACTCTTGCTCGAGCTTATCGAAAGCTCCGTGAGAAAAATGTGCGAACCACAATCGAGAAATAGTGCGGGTAATGCGATATTCGAATCGAAGGTATTTTTCGCAAGGAACTTCTTACATGATGCACGTTGTAGCTTAACGTGCACGTTCGACCAATTGGCGCGGAAAATTGATTCGCGTTTAATCCATGTCGTGAATTTCGTTTCGGTCTCACGCACGCGCCGATCGCATTCCTTCGCGAGAGGAATTTCAATTTCTGAAACCGTTCCGTTGTCAACTGGTTACCGTCGAGTTAGTCGTGCGTCATTCTTGAAGTTCGTGTTTACGGTTCAACAATTTTCGAGTTATTCCACGCGATATAGTCGTCGAAATCGATTCATTATTCGCGATCACGACGTTACGAATCGGGTGACTTTTAATACATTTGCCTGCATTGTCCTCGAAGCATCGAAGCTTTCTTGCAAAACGCGTTTTCCGCTACGTTCGATGTACTTTGTAATTTCGTGGATTTCGATCGCGTTTTATAAAAGCTCTGACTGTGAAAATGTGTTGCATAGAAATTTATGCAAAGTGACATAATTAGAGAATATGGGGATGGAAAATTCAGGACTGAAGCACGAAGAACTTTTTGAATATCTGTCGTAATTAGACTGTGGAATTCATGTAAATTCACATTTTCCAGAATATATTTGAGAAAGTAGAAGCTCGATCAAAAATTGGTTTACCTGCCAAGCGTTATAGAAAGCACTACAATTTGGTTTCATGTATTTTTCATGTATATTTTGTGAAACTTTGCGCTTTCGAATTTTCCATGAACGCGAATGTGAATAAAAATTTCTAGTCCAGTTGTAATGTTTCGTACGATTTAATGGAGTGATTTTTAAGTTTGCAATTAGCGCTCGTTCCACTTTCTGAAACTGTCTAAATTTTAGATACTTATCGTATCGACGCTGCATCGTATACAATCTCGTTAATTTTCTTTACTTTCTGTTCTGTGGAGTTAACCGATGTGACAAGTGACGAACTCATACAATAAATTTAGAACACATTTCCTTTGTAATCTGTTTAAAAACTCCTAAACAATTTACAGAGTTCTTGAAAATTACCCACGAATTTTATTAATTTTTAAAGAAATTTACTTCTCTCAACCGCGTCATCGTTCCAGCAAATCATTGACATAGATGAAGAGTATTAAAATTTCCACGCCCTTTAAGCTTTTTTCCAAACGATCGTCACTTCCACTCTCTCACGAAGAAACAAAGAAACGTACTGCTCGAGTGACAAGTAGCAACCTCTAATTCCTTTCCGAGTTTCACGTTAATCGAGTTATTTGTTGCATTTAAATAAACGTTCCAGCAACAAGAAACGGTACAAGTTTCAGCGGAGCCAGCGATCGTGGAACGTTAATACAGAGGAATGAAACGCGAAAAAACAATGAGGTTCGCGATAAGAAGTCCTCGGGAGGATAGGGACGTAAAGAATAATAGCGAGATCCGGACAGCTGCCAGCCGAAATTGAATTTTCCTCGTGGAATTCGCGACACGAACTGCGAAGTTGCGAATTGTACGCGTTCGCTTTGTCCCCCGTTTCTATTTACCTCTCTCAGTTACAGTGTCGCAATTCCAGAAAACTGATTAGTGGTAACTACTGAATGCATTTAAACTGTCGTATAACATAGGTACAACGAAATCTGTGGATTCCAACTCTGCGCGCTGTTAACAGCCTCTTATTTTTCAGATGGAGAATTACAAAGTTCACGATTCATATACGATCGGATATTTTAGTGGTCGTTGATTTTTTAGTTTCTAATTGGTACGCATTTATTGAAGTGTTTTTACGATTATTAGATAGCTAAATTAGTTCTGCATCTTTAGATTTTTCTTCTGACAGGTACCTAAGTACCCTAATCTCAAATAAATTCCTGTTTTATGATTTATAAAAAGAGACGCTGCCTGTAATTTTGCTTGACTTTATTAAATAATAAAAATGATTTTAATTAAACGAGCATATCCGTGAATAAAAGTTGGATTTTGTCCGAAGATATTTCGTAAAAATATGAGAAATCGTTTTCCAAAAGAAGATTAAGCGACGAAGCTGTTTTCCTTTTTGGATTTCCATTCAACATTTTATAATTTTAATACGCCTTCTGTAAGCTTCCAGTTTCATAATATCTCTCTATACTTTTCCAGATTTCCTAATATTTGTCTCCATTATAAAACAATAGTTTTAAGATGAAAAAATAATCCACTAGTACTGCAAACGTACGTTTCTCCTGTTTCAACGGAACGCTTAACTATATCAGACCCTTTGCGAAGATCTGCCCAGGTACAATTTCGATGCAACAGGATTCCTTGCAAGATTAAAGCGAGACTTCGCGAAAGCAGTCCCTTGCGTGAGTGCAAGGGAAAAAGCATCGAGTTCAAATGTAGCGTCTAACGACGTTAACACGTTGCAAACGAGCCCGTCGGGGAGCATTATCTAAACGAAGGGCTCACCTTCTGGGAATGCAGATAAATTGCCGTTTATTTCGTCGGAGAAGAGATCTTTATAGATCGCAATTTCTGCAATCCTTGCGTAGTGCTACACTTGAATATATAAAAAATTACGCTTAATGAAAGTTACATCTGAAAGTGCTCGAATGATTTGAACAAGATATCGCTGTTCAGAGTGTAAGCTTGAGCCATTGAAATTCAGTTCGAAGAAAATAGAAGCCTAATTATTGAAAATTTGATCCGCGAAAATATTTTTAAACGGTATCATTATTCTCACTTAAACAATGTCACGAGTAAGACGACGTTTTTTTTTTTCAAATTCGTTAAGCTCGTTTCTTTCTTAAACTCTAATTTTTCACGATTCGTGAGGACAGGTCTTTAAATTTCCGTTCCCCGAGATTTCCAACGAATATTCACCCCGATATTTTTCTGCTGTCCGCCCTTAACGTTCTTCTCCCTCTACCCTCGTAAACAACACGAAAATAAAACTTCTCCCTATATTTCTTTTTCGTCTTATCTCCCCACTGCGTCCTGTCTCCCTAAAGAGCGAACAAAAATAAAAACTGACCGACGAGTCAGGTCCGGCGTGCAAAAGCTTTCAAACCTGAGTTTCGCGCAGAGGCGTTTAAGGGGAAGAAAATTAATAATAGCGGCGTGGGTGTAAATATTTTCCGAACTGTTTCGCGTACATGGGAGCAAAGATCCGGGCTCCATCGACCGACGAAGATTTCAACGACGAAAAGGAAGTGGACTTACTCATCCATGTCGGAATCTTTGGCTACTCGACAGTGAACACCACGATCCACCAGACATTTTCCGGTCACAGGATCTGGAGGCGCGAGATTGATGTAGGGCGGCTCCTCCAAGAAGGTTATTTTCAAATAAAACTTCTCCGGCACTCCTTGCGGTGGTGTGTGGGTTTTTCCTGGCCAGACGATGTCCTTGATGTCCAGACCTTCCTTCTTCCAGGATTTCCACACGCCGATCTGTTGCCACAAATGAGACGAAAGATTGATAAATCAGAAGGTTGTTTCGCTTGATAGATGATACGTAATACTGGCTATCGCGAAGACACGTGTTCCTCGGCATTTCTCTTAATACAACGTCCATTTTTCTCTGTACTTGCAGTCAGGGACGAAAATAAATGGACTGGTAGCGGGAAGGGGGATCAACCAAGTTTCGTTAAACGCTGCTTGTTCGCACAAAGATGTAGATATTAATTTCAATTATTTACCAAATAACTCACGTGCTATAAGGATATATAACAAATGAAACTTAAGTCTACTGCCACTGCCTGTCCACTTACATTTGTTCTCCACCGTAATTTGCACGACAGGAAGATAATTTTGCTACTCGGTTCAGTATCAAAGACACGTTAACGTTTTATACTATTTGAGACTCGTCTATGATTGAGAGAAAATATCCAAATTACAAGTATCGGTGGTGGTTTTGGTGGTACAGTATTCATATTTTTTATCTCGGAATCAACGCCACTTTTCAATTTCGCATGTTCGTCTCTGAAATACTTCTTCTCTCCGATTGATCTTTCAACGTTAATTGGCAATGATAGCCACGAATTACTTCACTTAACGCAAACACAATGCATCGCTAATTTCGGGTAAGAGATTGCTTAAACCTTATCGCCCCAATTGGAAGCGAAGCTGTCAAACGCAAGACAGGATTCGAGTGATAAGGGTTAATTTCGTGGTAGTTAACAAGTTCAGTGCTAATAGAATTTCCATTATCTATACGATGTGTTAGTAATTAATTTTCCTACAGATTTTATCTCTACATCGCAGAACTTGATGTATTCCGTATTTATAAATTATCAGCAAACATCTTCTACAAATTCTGTAGATTTTTCAATGAGGAACTGCGAGAATCTAAATAGAAAGAACAGGAGCGCTTGAAAGTATCGATTAACTCGTTGTTCGTTTTATCGTTGGTGTTTGAGAAACTACATCATTTTAATACATGAAACCTATTTATCAAAATGCCAGTGTAATGAAAGGGTTTAATCCGATACGAATGGTATAAAAAAGTACAAACTTTAAATTTACGAGAATATTTTCCGACGTTTCATTAGCAGTTCGCTTTTATCTCTGTCAGGCAATTACAGATTATTTATCGCGCGCTTGTAAATACGATAAACAATATACCTATTTATAACCGTAATGCGATTAATTATGGAAAAGTGCAGAACACGTTCGTTACAAGTTATTTTTTGTTATCAACAGACTGTTATTTCTTCCTGAGGAAATAAAGTCGCGAGAGTTATGGAAGTTGGAGTTTAAAGCGCGGTCAAAGAATACCGCGACGTTCGCCCTGACTCGACAGCCCGCGAATCGTTTGTAATTTGTTCAGCATGCGAAAAACCGTGATCGTGACGGTGAGTTTCGCCTCCACGTTGCATCAACAAACTCGACAAACTAAATAAAAGTTCAATGTAAAAGTACTATTTGTTCGTTCTCTTCCCTTTTTTAATGCAAAGTGTGCCTGTAAAGTTACGATATTTATTCAAAAAATTCCTATACTTCCATAGAATTTTCTATTAAAAAGATCCCTTTTGTATCTTTTCACTTACCGTGAACAGCGTAACTGAACCAATAACCGCAGACTACGTATAAATCATTTTTTACCGCCACCAACCCAAACCATTCTTCGATGTTACAATCATCCTACTACAGAAGCTGCGGTTACTGGCGCAGTTACGCTCTTCAAGCTGTTCGTCCTGCTCTCTAATTTCTGCCGACGATACTTCATACTTGGGAATAGTTGCTATCTGAATATCGAGCTAATTGCGAGAAACGAGGCAGCATTGTCATAGAATGTTATCCGTAGCGTAGACACGATACAACATTATCGTGTTTCTGTTGCGCGGAAATAAGGGGAATGTATAATTAGCGGAATCCACAAGGGCTCGAGCTTCTCGCCCGATTTAATTACAAAGTTTCACTTTAGATTACCGCTGTTCGTCGCGACATATCCTGTCTTTCTACTCGGAAACAGGATGGATCTTAAACCACATTCACGATGAACAAACAGCGAGGAATTCTCTATCGGTGTGTCATCTTTCTTCAACATGTTGCTGTTTAACGTTCCTGCGTATTCCTGTGGCGTTACTGTTGCCAGTAATAAAAGCTGCTACTTGTTACCTGTTTTCGCTCGGAGCGGTAAAATTCAAAGAAAAATAAGAAACACACAGCGACGCGTCCCGACAGAAACAAATATTCGTTCAGCGTATACCAACTAGATTTTAGGATCGGAAGAAAATCCAAATATTCCGCGTGAGCAAAATGTTTCGACAAATTGAAATTTGTCGCGTACCGTTTGACACACGAAGCGACAAACGCGCAACAAAAAGTTCCTCGTTGCTGTTTCAGTGAAAGTGAAGTTTTAGCTTTCAGATGTCGCGTCACATTTCGCGTGCGATTTATTAACGCGCAGTGGTTTTCATAAAGTATTTCCTATCTGTTTTCGATATGCTCTGAAATGTTTGAAACACACGTATGCGCGTATATTCGATCGAGTTCGTTGGAACAGGCTGACGCAAATATTTGTCAGTTTTCCATATTTTCCGTGAAATTTATTTCTTCTGGTCGTGGAAAATCGATGCTATTTTATTTACTTTATGCGTGACTGTGTGTTATTTTCTGCCAGGTTTCAGAGAAGACCAAAACGAAAAGCTTGATAATATGCAATGTTAATTCTCTCGTTGCAATTTATATTTTAAATACGAGACGGGACAGGCTTTCCGAAGGTAGAATATCGTTGAAGTAAAGCATTAAGAAACTTTTAGCTTGTTATGTGAAACATGAATCTCCCGGTCGCGGTTGCAATAAAAATAATTCGTTTATTTCAAACCCATTCAAGACACGTTAAATAATTTCCAAACGTTGTTACACTTTTTCAAAGAACATCAAACTCATAACTAACTAAACTAGAGAGCTCGAAGATGAATCAACAAAAGCGTTTCCACTGGCGAGTATAATTTGAAGAGTGAGAATTATAATGGCGTAAGTCCACTACTAGTTTTCGTAGAACAACATTCTTCGTGTTTATCATTATAATAAATTCATTATATCTTTTTCAAGTCATGAGAACGCATCGCAGCAGACAACGAAGTTGAAACTTAATTAATTAGCAAACTCGAGGGATGAAACTCTTAAAAGTTGAAATACGTAACTAAATTCGCACTCTCGATACACATACATAATGATTTTTAAGACGTTACTTCCTTGTATCTCTTCCCTTCTCTTAAATGTAATTATAATATCACGGATATTATAGTATAAACAACATTTCTCCGTGTCTGAACACATTGTGCTCCTTAGAGATTATTTTAAAAGCGTAACAAGAGTACACTACCTGAAAGAGTAAATTAATTTGATATTTCTAATATTAGAAACCGACACAAATAAATAACAAATTAGAAGCTACGTTCCCAGCTACGTGATACGATCTGTTTCGACCGACTCTATTCTGACCGTGTGAAAGCATCGTGGATACGAGGTTGGCGAATACGAATTAAAAGCAGACGAACTATCGATCGTATCGTTTTGCCCAGATCGCATCGAGCCGAATTTCCGTGGGATTTATTTAACAGCGGGTCAAATGAAATCGCCCCTCCGGCCGGGAAATCCCTCTTTAAAGGGATCAACCCGCGAAAAAACGTCATATATTTTCGACGAACAATAGCGAGGCCAGAGTTGTGCAGAATTTTCCAACGAAACTTCGCAGTCTGTGGACGAAGTGGAGGGAAAATTGCGGACGAGGTGAGAAAGAGACCATCTGCAAGTTCATCGTCGTTACGAATATGTAACAGGAGGAGAGAGAGGGCGTCTCCTGTGTGCGATCGGCCGACATTCGAATATTGGAATCCGATACAGATACAGATAGAACGTGTCGCGATGAAAATTCATTCGCGCCACCTCCGCGTCTCTTCATGCTTCTCAGCGCCATCGATTCCAAGGCGAATGGCAATTTTTTAACCCTCTTTTCGGCCATGCAAGAGATCGACCAGCAATTTTTCGCGTCAGATTTTGTTTACCGTCGAATGTAACGAGTATAGTATAGAATTTGTCTCGGAAGGCTTCTCTCGAGTTCTCAGACAGAATTCTCTGTCTCGGAATTGTTCTCGGAAGAAGAGGAAGAAAATGAAAGGCATACGAAGAAATAAACAGCGTGTTTGTTTCTTACGTTGCGTTTTTAACGAATCCTTGGCGAGGTTCTCTGCAGTCGTAATCGCGTAGGTTGATTAAAATATTTCTCGATAGTTGTTTCATGGTCATTTTTTATACGAGTAAACGCACAGCGGTTGGATGTTCAGTTATCCGGATATCGAAGTCAGAGTAATTTGCTTCCTGATAAATTTGAAACGAATGTTGCAACGTGGAATAAATATCACTTACATGCCAAGAATCGTTAAACGTAAATGCAATTTTTCAGGTTGAAAAGTCGCGTAAGGGAATAGTAATCGAATGTGAAATGTTTATTTGCAAGTTTTCTATAATAATCGATCCTTATTCTACGACGAAATAATACACGCAATAATACTCTAAATTTCAATCGATTCATAATTAAGGTACACGTTTGTAATTGTTTGATTGTACTGTATTATCGTATTACGTTCTATTATATTAATTGTATTGTTGATACAGAAATTTATAGATTGCTTCATTGCTTTCTCAAACAAGTATACCAACAACCTTGCTATATAAAAAAGAAAAAAAGACAATACGATACCGCATCAACATCCCTATGATCCAATACAATCGTTCGCTTGAAACGGGTGTTGCCATCCGAAGGCTTCCAGTTGGAATTGAGATTACAAACAGAACCGTTTTAGATTTACAGGGCGACACGCTCAGATCCAGCTGCCAACGAAATTAATGTAAATAATGTTCCCTGTCAAGCCGGCTTACTGAGACGGGAGGAAATAGCAGGACTCGCTAGACACAGTCATATCTATGCGTCGCTGACCGATGATTAATTCCGTGTGCTGCCTTTCGCGAGTATCATTCCAGCCCTCTCATCAGGCTGCAACTAGTTTCTCTTGTTTGTTGGTACATTGGCACGCCGCAGTTCGAAATACGCGATCGAACAATCGTATTATCTCTATCTAGATCTTGTGTTCGATCGTCAGCTTTAATCGCTTTCCAAGATATCTTGCGAACGATCGTCGCAAAATAATAAATGATAATAATAAAGGGTATGATCGTAACGTTTTCAGATTGGCGTTGTTATCGTGTTACAACGATAGCAATGTTTGTTATTTTTATCTTTGCTTATTACCTTACTTTTAGTGGTCTTTATTTTTATTTACTATTTTACCGTTTATCATTCGTACTATTGTTTTGCTGTTGCTTTCGTTTACTTCATAATTAGCGGAGTATCTCAAGCATTTTAGTCAATTCACGAATTTTCACGATATTCTCGAGATGCTCGAATTTCTCATATTTCAAGATGTTACCATTGTCTGATATTTGCACCGGTAGTATTGGATAGTTTTGCCGCAATCCTGAACAGGAAGACGCAAGTGAGTTGCAATGACGAAGTGAAAAAGGAATACAGAGCGAAGACACAAAGGAAAGAGTCGCGTCGATAGGAAAGACAGCGCGGGTAGAATAGAGATGAAAAATTTTAACATTGGAATAAAACAGGGCAGAAGCATCGAAAAGAAAATTCCAGCGACATAAAAGGACAGTGAAAAGATGACAGACGGAATATCAGCAGGACACGCGGAAAGATGATGTTTCTATAAGTAAAAATACATCGAGTATATTCAAAGACGTTTCTGAACGAAAACGACTTTCAAATTCTTAGAATATCGTACGATTGTATCCCAAGAGGAGCATGCCAGAAATCTGAGAATGGACGATGCGAAGTACAGCTGCAAAGCTAGCTGTGCACAGCTAGAGTTCGTCGTACGCTGCATTAGTACGTACAATATGCTCGGTTTAAATGAAATTAAAATATAACAAAACAAAATTTAAATGCAGGCGACATGTCGGGTGTAAACGTTCACTTCTCGGGCATGATTTATGCAACAGACGCGAGTAGTTAGCATCCCGACAACGTTTTAATGCCAGCTACAACGATATGCGATAAAAAATGTAGATTTCTATTTGGAAATATAATTGTGACCTCTGCAGAGCTTTTTCTGACCAGACGTTTCCATAATTAGAAAATTGAAGGTTGACGAAAGCGAAACAATAATTCCAGTTGGATCAGTTTTAGTCCTTACCTACGACATTCCCTTGAAACGCTTTTTCTTTTGTCTTCCATATTTTTAAATTAGTCACACGCTATATAAACTATGACATATTTTATCGAACAATTAATCAACCCTCGCTTTAACGAAGTTTCTCTTTTTAACTTGCCATGAAAACCAACGTAAAATCGAGTATATAAAATATTCGCGAAGATTTTTGTACCAAAAACATCAATTATCTGTCCGCGGTTGCGAGTTCCGCTTACGTAACGAGATCAAATGAAAGAAGAATTAATGATCGGCCCGTTAATCACGAGCCTCATTACCAAGGAAATGTCGTTAACGAATCGCGTTGCATGTAAATACGAGCCGCTCCTTCCGCTTATCAGAAGTTGCGGCGTATACTCGTGAGATCTAGCGAGAGCGTGAGTAATGGCCTCGATCAATTTTCAGGGTCCATTAACAGTGAATATCATGGAAACGAACGGCGACGAAGGCGATCGTGTAGCAACCGGACGTCTTTTCACCGACGCGACATCTTCCTGATAAGCCTTGGGTAAAGGAGGAGTTTAACGAATGGTTCGAAGCTTTTGTCTAGCTCATCGTAAAACGAATAAACTTTTACTCCGGTGAAGAAATAGCAAGAACCGAGATAAGTTTCTGTGGATGTCGGAAATTTACAATTTTTTAAGAGAGAAAAAAAATGGATGGTACATTTTCCTGTTCTTTCAGATAATATCTTTAATTCTGCCGCTCTTCTCGTGTTTATATGACCCGAACTGGGCAGTACACTTTAATAGATATTATTAAAATACATAGGTTTCAAATATTCGGTTTTATTATTCGAAGTAATTGTCGTACCCTTCGTGCATTCCACGCTCTTTATGAATAAAATAATTAAAAAAAGGAAGACGTCTGAAGAGATGCAAACGCGGAGGAGAAACAAGAGGGGCAGCAGAATTAGATAAGCGTAGGATGGTTGTTCTTAAGCAACGCTGCAGTGCTGTGTAAATTTTTATTTGCACGCAAGACACATTTTTATAGTTGATACTGAAATATTTAGATTTTGGTTCCAATGATATCGTTTCTATAAAAAAGAGTTGCGGACTTTTTAGATCTCAAAATTTCACCAAGAATAGATGACGTGTTTCTCTTCAGAAGCGAACTGAAATGTTCACGAAACAAAGTCGTCGGAACAAAGCACGCCGTACTAACAACAAGATCGAAAGATCTTGAAGAATCACAAATACATATTCCCAAGTTATAAACTGTAATGTCTCTTCCTTATCCTAAGATCATAGTTTCACCATGAATAATCTATTACCTATAAGAACGTGTACGTCAATAATTTCAATCGACTGCTACGAGATACACGATACTATGTTAAAATCGATACCGTCTCAAATTCCTGATAAGATTAACTGGAATTTTATCAACCAAACGATAACACACTCTTTCGAGAGTGGTCAGCTTACAACCAAATGCCTGAGGTACTAGGAACCGTGGGTGGAACTTGCCCGAAAGTTCCCATATACTACGCGATCTCGTTAGAAAGCCACCGTTAATCACATTCTATTAGCAGTCATACATTAGAGGCGATGTTATGCCTTGTTAGGTAGTTTATTACTCTACCAGACTCCGTAGCATCTGCTGCGCTATATCAGCTCGATAAGAAAGTTCTTCTCTCGCCTCTGTCGCCATTTCGAGCTGTTTAGTGGCTCAATTATCCGTGATGCGACCGATAACGAAGCGACATCCGGTTAATGGACTAAGTGAGCTAATCTGGTCAAATCGCTTGTACAAGCATCAGTGGATTATGGTTAAACGATCAACGTTTCCATCGAATTTTACTTCGTCTACGTAGAAACGAAATACGAAATATTACATGTATTTTATTTAAAAAATCACGATCGTTTAAATCATCGCGAACGGATCAAATTTCTACGAAGAAACTACGATTTTGTTATTTCCATCAGATCTGGTAGCTCTAGTGTTAAGCATCGTTTTATCCAAAGTAAAGTAAATAAAACTAAGTAGTATTCAAATCTTAGCGTTTCCTCGGACAAAACTTCACATTTCAACTATGGAAAAAATTAGTTATCTCTAGTTGTAATTCTTCAGAACGTTTTATTCTATTTAAGTAACTCCTCAAGCTCTTAGCGCGTGATACAGGGGCGAAGCCAACCAACTACCGTTAACACATTTTTTATACTAATAAACGTATTTATAAAAACACTTGTCGTCTTTCACTTCCCAACTTGTGTTTTGCAATTTTACTGTACTAAAAGGGCAAAATATGGCATTGGAGTTACAAAAAAATATATTGTTATATAAACAAGAAACAATTCCGCAAAATCAAAACCGTGCATTTCTGATCAGTTAGGTCAAAGAAAAATGTAATTTACTTAAATGTAATTTAGTTAAAGAAGTTAATATCCCTAAAACGAGTAAATCAATTTTCTGTGATCATCGCAGTTCTACAAAGAAGCTTCAGTTACATATTATAAATTCCATACAAAGGACATTTATCTAATTTCCCAATCGTTTCGCCGAGGAACGTGGAGTCGATTGAAAGTCGTAAAATGTCGCCTGGAAATCCGATCCATCGCGACGATGTCCATTCGGGGATGTTCGCGGCAAGTTTTGCAGATTAGAGGCCGTACACTTCGTTAGCCATTACAGTAACGATTATGGGAGATATCGTCAGGATTGGGACGTCGCCAAATGCCCCAACTTCTCTCAAGAACCGCCGGAAGTACTTCACTAAATATATACTTGATGATGTGACTGCCGCAGTAATCCTTGCCTCGACTTTGCATGTAGTCGCTTAGCAGAGTCGATTATCTCTGCGGTGATCCCGATTATAATTATTCAAAGCATTTGGTGTTTCGAAGTTTAACGTTTGCTATCATGTAAATTGTTTAGGCGTTCGGGACATGAAATCAAACGTGGTCGACCTAAGTTGCGCTGCGAATCAACCGATGCAAACTCCGATATTTCGTGGTCGAAATGTTGGATAAAATAATATGTAATATCGTATGTTATAATATAATGTATGTATATAATAATACGTAATAAAAACGCGTTCATCGCGTTTCAAGCGACTGATTAATACGCCGCGTTTCGCGGATAAGACGATTGAAACTGGAGAAATTACAAACGTGTTATCTGTCATCGTCGAAGCTTAAAATGTACAACATTTGATATCATCAAAGTTATTCCTGAAAATTATACGCAATCGACAAATATATATCTTAATATCTTTAATATTTTGTCTGGAACTGCACAACAAAATATGCCGGATTAAATTTAAATGTTTCTTAATACGCATAATCTTCGCTTAAGTGATAATGCTGCTTTATGCTGATATACTCGCGCGAGTTAAGTAAAAAGGATGGTAGTTTAAGTTTGCAGAAACTTAGTCAAAAGAAAGTTTGATATGGTCTCAGTCGCCAAAACGGGAAAAGTTTAAGCGATTGTTCAACGTTATGACCCTAATAATTTTCACGTTACCATCTTTATAATTCTTTTTTATGTTTCAGTCGCGGGATGCGTTTTGACCGCTGACTATCGTTATTCATACAGCACGTAAATGGAGGTATACCACACTCGGTGTTAAGAACAAGTTTCTTCTTCGCTGTAAAAGCTTCTTCTTTGAGCTCACGCAGAAGTGCAATGACATCAATTTATGTATAAATGTAATTGACACAAAAGAACGATATCATCTACTTTTTTTTACGAAATAGATAGAGCAATTAGAACGTCATTCATCTGATAGGCACGAAAAAATTGAACAATCTTGTTTATCCCTTGTTATTTGGGATTAAACTTCAGAAGACTTCTAGAACAAAGAAGTCAACTTCTCTGTAAGGTACTCCGGTAAAAACAAGCACAAGTTCAGTAACATTCAGTCTATTCGCTTCAGCCCTCGTGACACGGATAACCCCCTGGAACTTCGATAAACTTAAGCAAAGTCCACGCGTTAGCAAGACACCGATGAAAATCGCACGAACGCTGGAAGCAGGCAACTGTTCGTGATAAACTTCATCTCTTAAGTTATTACCAAAAATTCTATTCCCGATTGTTTGGCAGGTACAAAGTTACGAACAACGTTCGCGCAACTTTCACGGGGCAGCAGCTTTCATATTATCGAATTCGATAATATTGCAACACCATCGTCCAGATCAAAGTTCGAAATTCGTGCTAATCGAATTTGGAAACCAGCAAAATGATGGCCGAAACTCCCTCTAATTTCACGTGGTCTGGGTGAAATTTCACTTTGAACGAAAAAATCCCTGAAGTCGACGTTAAAACGTGATCGATTTGGCGTAGAATGACGATACTACTGATAGATACTACTAATAATAGAAAGCAGATTATACAGCGATTTACCAGCAATATAACAGTACGAAACGAATATAGTCACTGATATCAATCTGCCTACTAATATTATCAGATTAGTGTCGTTCCCATTGCCCAGCATAGTACTCGTGACACAAATAATTTCCAATCAATCTATATTACCAGCACGCTATAAAATCATCAACGCATTCCAAATCGCATTCTGTCCCCCACCGATTATCGGCATACGCTTGATGACTACGGAAACGCCCGAAACACGCCAACTATATCCATGCAAACCATAGGCGAAGCGTCATACCGGCCAAATATGGTTCCCTTCAAATTCACCGGCGACTCAATGAATCATGCCACGCGAATCGAAGTCTGACCTGTCAAGTGGCAACATCTGCTAGCAGTTACGCAATGCGAGCAATTTCCTTAATTAGCCGGGGATGCATGTGCGCGCCGGCCTACGCGTTTCGAATTACGCTCTGGTCGTGAGGCGCGCGGATACGCGCCTACTAGATGCGTGTGTACGCGTCTGTGAATCGCTAATAGCTGCACACAACGGGTTCTGGTATCGAGATCCTTTACGTGGCCACGAGAATGTCGGGTCGAGCTGTTAATATCGTACGGTAAAGCTGACTCGATCCGTTTTCAATGATTAATTGTCAGGTAATCAAACACGGATTAGTATTTCGTTCGTTGGCGATTTCGGACACCGTCGAAATTACCATGGTAATCTGCGGCCAGTAGAAGTTGTTTGCCGGACGTGATAACGTTTGGAGAACGAATGGAAAGTGGGATTAGTCGTAGAAATGGGTTTTATGGGATTTATTATGCCAGGGATTACCAAGGTTTATTAGATTATTATTTAATATCGTAATGAGCGCAAGGAACTAGAAGCTTGCGATAAAAGTTTGTTAATTTTTAGTAAGAATTATGATGCGATTAATAATAATAAGGGTAATGAGTAATTTATTAGGCGTTGAAATTGCGTATAATTTCAAGAACTTGGCGGAAAAATAGTTTATGCTACTGGTTGTAAGAAAATGAGTTAGCTACAGCATACGAGACCTGCATTTTCCCAGAAAAGGTGTGCTTTGATATTTGCAAGCGTATCAATTTTTCTATCGAAGCTTTATTTTATCCATAGTTTGTTCCGATTAAGTATGCTGTCTCTATTTGAATATTTGTGTCACTTTTCCTCTAAGCCACTTCGTATCGTTCGCTATTCTGAATTGTTTAATCGCTAGTCAGTCTAACATTTGACTGTAATTTGGTATTATTACCAAAAACTTAAGAGCCAATTTTTTCGAACGATTTTATAAAATAAAGACGCATTTATATTTCGAGCGAAATTAATTTCATTAACGCATATTTACGAATGAAATATCAGTAAAGAATAAGACATCGTAAACGATGCTTCTGATACTCTGTACATACTTAAGCGTCTCGTGACGACAATTAATATTCCATTTCGTATCGACAATTGTTCACGGTCCTTTGTCTTCTCAGACTTGGTAACTAGAAGTTCGCGGAGGCTCTTAATTGAATTTCCTCGATTCAACGACTGTTTTCCTGTATTCGTACAAACGAATACTACGTGTTGCTTCTTAGTAACCAGAAGCCACGATAATTCACAAAGACATTTGTATTCATTTTACGTGAATGTACTAAGATCCTGTAACGAGAGTTACCGAATTACGTCATAATCGTCTTTACAACAATTTTATAGAACATCTTATTTTAGGAACATCGTTTGTTTGTTTCTAAACATAGCTATCGAAAAAGATTGTGACATAAACTTGTTCTATAATTAAGTAATTGCAAATAATATATGCACTCTATCCGACAGGAACGCATCTTTGAATATTATTTATTCATTTCCGAAGACGATTTTCCAGAAAATTAACTTGACATAAAAATAAAGCAATTTTTTCACAGACTGCGTTTCATTTAGTAATTTTGTTAACTAAAAGAAGAATTTAGCTTCAAAACGTTCAACGTAAATAATTACTCGCGACGTAAATATGAAAATGTTATCATTTCCGATAAATTATAATTGATAGACGACCACCTATAATAATTGGAACTTGATCATCCTGTTTCATTAAAGATAATTGTTTTCGCTGCGTATGGTTGAACAAACAACTATGAACACAACTTGAACAGAGGTAATCAGTTTACGCACATTCGTTAAATTCCCATTCGCCGATGAATTCGCCAAATAAAATTGCGGTCCGCGGTTTGGCCGGCAGTCGGATTTCGAAACCGAAAGTGGATCGTTTCGTAGGAGTTTAAAACACGATTTCGCTAAGCCGATATCGTTTCGACTAAGCTGCCAGTTAGAGGAAATATCTCAATAACGAGACGCCGGATTGCAGATTTTTCGCTATTCCAACGATTATCGATAAAAACGACAGCACGCGGGACGATTTCCTGGAAAATAGGCGAAATAAAACTGCGAATGGATTCAACTGTAAATATACGTCTGACAAACGGTTATATATATATGAAATTTAAATACGTGACGTTCAATGCGATTAATAAAGATTTTTATGTGTATTGTCGTGTAAAGTCTGAACATATCCAAATTAATGTATTTAATATAAAATATCATTTCGTTGAACGATCAGAATAATCCCTACTCGTTTGAAAGTATGTAATCCATTGGCGTCCTTTCTTTGAGTTTGGAGAAATTTGCGAACGATGATGTTCGTAAGTAAAGAAACGACCGCGAACTTGAAATTTGAGGAAAAGAAAAAACGTCTGTGACCGACGATATTTGTATGCGAAAAAAGGAAAATACGAGACTGAAGCTATTAAATTTTAGTCCTGTAATATATATGGCGAAGAAGAAATTAATTTCGCGTTTCTCGAAATAAATGTATCGTTTATTTATTATTTATTCGTAATTATTGATCGAATGCGCAGATACGGAATTAATTTCTACACCTAATATATCGAGAAATTACACTTCCTAGCATGTAATACATCGGAAGCCGATTTATCATGAGTTAAAATACGGTATTTAATCGCCTTATTCACATTTCAACGTTTCAAACTGTTGACTCCTTTGACGTGGTAATCGAATTTCGTTTATTCTGCATTTGCACGGAACAGGCATTCGTGATAAATTAAAATCGTTCGTGGTACAGAAATATCTACGACAGAATTAGTCACGTCGAGCTCGATAAAAATTTTATTAACCAAACACTGAAACACGGGCCTCAATACGCGTTGTTTTTCGCGACACAAAATGAATTTGTCGGCAGCTTTGCGATTTTTTCAAATTATCCATCCTTAATAATATTTCGTGCCATTGAAATTTACCAGATATCGTAAAAATGCTTTATCGTCGATGCTTAAATGAATGGGCTCCGGTGATTTCAGTTTGCATATTCAAATATTTCGTGCGTACCTTCATTGCACATTCGACGAGAATTTTTTACGAGATATGAATTTCACCGACTTTCGGACGAAGCATTGTGTTTGCGTTCGCGTAATTGTTTTGACGTCGATCTGACAATCGTTCAATCAAGATTAATCGACCAACGTTTCATATGCAGCCTGATTACTTGATTTTCGTTTATTTGAATCGTTATCACACTTTTCTAATTAATAATACAAATTTCGAGATAAAATACATACATATATATATATAGATAAAATCCTATAATTTTGGGATACTTTTTATACTCACTACGGATAGCCTACATGCATATGCAACAGTATCTCCCTCGAACAATAATACGTCTGCATCAATGGTAATCTCGACGAACGAATCTGCGGACAATTATTTTCGAAAATCGAATCTTCGCTACGCGAAACAATTTCTCTGGCTTTCTTCGAACGTGCACTTTTCTGATCTCGCCGTCGTTACACCAAACCAATCTTCCTCGACACCAAGGTTCGTTACAACCGCCATTTCAATTTATCTTTCCAATCTCTTTAAAACCACTGTTGCACCGGGGTCATTCTATCAAAACCGCGAAAACAATTACACGAAACGAGTGAAACAATACACAAAAGAAGAGCGACATATCTCTGTGAAAGTACGAAAGGATCGTCGGCTACAGTTTCACGCGGCTATCGACAGCCAGTAAATAGCACGCCGGTGGAACAGCAGGAAATCCCATTTCAGATTTAATTAGTCGTGTTCCCGTTGAACGGTGAAAATCCCGCGTTAATCGCGGCCATCGGCCGACCAGGATGAATAAAATGTCGACTTCTGAACGGCACGTGGCCGCTGATTGGAAATCGACGGACGATGAAATTGGAAGTCGCAAACTGTCCGACGAATATTCCTGCTGCAGGTAAATGCCCTGTATACGTCGCGCTGGCCTTCTGAGGAACGTGAATAGCGTTATTAGCTCGAAGGATAGGCGGCTCTGATTCCATTCGTGGATCATTGATCGGATCAATGATGAATTCGGGTTGATGAATTGCCATTTGAAAAGTTTGGACGGATGCAGTGTTGAAATATAGATAGGCTTTTACTTCGGAACATAAAGTCAGATAAAAACTACGTTTAACGCGTTGATTGCCAGGGCGGTCATCGGTGATCCACGTTTTTTTTTTTATAAGTCTTTTACAATAGAATGGTTAAAATAAGGTAAATATGGTGATGGACTAAAAAATTGTCAATATAATGCGACTGACACAATTAAGATAATGCTGTGAAGGAACAACATCGTTATTATCAGTGGCGCACATTTTAGAAATTATAATTTTTTAGAATTATCAAAGTGATACAAAGTTCACGGACCAATGAATTTTTAACAGTGCGAGTGGCCAAATGAAAAGAAGCACGAATAGGATGTAACATTTTGCAAAATGTTATCCTGCGGTATATTTCCGTTTATTGCGTTCCCAGGACAAAATATATCAAACATATGCCGCAGTCAACGCGTCAAGTATAAAACAGGAATAATAAAATAATGATTTATCGTTGGAATTAATTCTCCATATTCTTTCATATCCTGGAATGATTCAATCCCAGCAGAAACAGGTATCCATTGAATGTAACTGAATTTCATTAAACTTTCCGCATTCTTTCAACTCTTCAACGATTCATCCACGATTCTCCCGCTTCTTAATCGTGAGATCTTGAATATCTTACGAGCATCACAAATTCTGGCCGCGCACAACCAGATCTGCGCATGGCATCATGAATATTAAATCTCCTGAATCGCGCATTTCCTGAATCACTCCTCGCTCGATACCGATACTTAGGCATAAACATCCGTACTGTTCTCGTCGCTAGACTGCGAACTCTAATTCATTCATGGCAAATGTACAGGTGCAGAGATGCATGTAACGTGTATAATATACAAGAATAGAGAAAATATTCGAAGCCGAGTACTCGTTGCAATTTTCAGTAGGCGAAGCAAATTTTTATACAGTAAAACTCGTACTTCAATCGTAAAACTGTGCGGCCTACTCGTCGCTCGCCATCCACGCAAATTCTCATTCTCAAAATGTAATAAAACACGTGTAGGATACGTGAATAAAGAATTCGGTATTATTCCAATGCTTTAGTCGAATTACGGTCGTAGTTATTGTAGTATCGTACTTTTAAGACAGGCTCGTAAAGGTGAAAGTACGGGTCAATAGGAGCGTAAAATCAGATCCATCGGGAAGACCCTTGGTTACGTACGAAACCTACTACGTTTACCATATTTGGACTTTGGTCGAGCGACAGGGCGCGTGGGACGTAAAATAGGACGAACGAATGGAGGACAGAGAGCGGAGAAGGATTTTTTCCCGAAACAAGAGCATTCTGAGTCGTCAAAGAGAATTGGAGATTGCTGAGAATCGAAAGGATTACTAGAGTCGCCTGAACGTTTATTGCGAACCGTTTTCTGCTGATTAGGATTGCTAAATTTTTCGTGGATAATAAATAAGAAAATCGAACCTCGGTAGAACTCGGTAGAAAATTGTTCCACCTGCCAAATATTATAAAAGCCACTATATTTTGGAAATTTTACACATATCGTTTCGTATTAAATTTATTCGTACGACAAATGTATAGAAATCCGCAGTGCGACGATTACGGCCCTTCGAATCGATAATAAATTGTCAATTCAAAGTTAATGTAGACTCAACGTGTATTTGTAGTCAGAGAAATGATTGCAAATTTTTGACTGGTAAACCACGAATGCTATTACAATGATAAAAGAGCAGCTAATCTTTCTTCCTCGCGACATCTTTCTTCGCAAAAATACAAGTTCGCGTGTTAAATAACCCTGCTGTTCGTGCGCTGGAAACGAAAACACTTGCTCGCCGTAGGCTTATCATTTCGTCGATAACGCGAGTGAAAGTGGTGGCTGGAATTCCGGAGAAATTAGTTCGGCAAAGTAGCTCGTTTCCTTTCGACTCTATTTATCATTTCTCGTCAGACCGGGGCCGCAATCCAGTCGAGTTTCCTTCGAGTCGTTTAATTATTTCTATCAGTCAGGCGGAAACGCGTGCTAACAGACGCGGAAGGAAATCTCCTTGTAACGGCGCGTTCATCGTACTCCCATTGGTGATATAATTGAAGATTCGTTGCGTTCGCGATGGCTGTGAATCGACGTTGAAACAACGCGAGTCGCGGCAAGCAATTAGAATTGTTAGGACGAAGAACGACGTCCAGGGGAAACGAAAGTTCTCCCAGCGACTTCTTTCTTCGTTCGTTAGCGATATCGATACGACTTTTTTCCTCGTAGTTGATCCCGAGTATTACTTTTGATCGAATCGAGAAATTATGGAAGAGTTAACGGTGAAATGGTTACGGAAGAGATAAAGAGAGAAGAATTGTCGATTTTTATAAGCGGTTGACATTGGATAAAGAGGGAAAAGAGCATTATCATTCGTTTAATCCTATTTTTTTACTTGAGTAATTATTAATAATTCATCATCAGCTGAAATTATCGGTTAAGTTTTATCATTCTTGCAAAAAATTGCATCGTATTTTAAAGCTGTAATGTTCCTTGTATTAATAACTGTAATATTTCAGGCTTTTTTTTATATACGTAACATGAATTGATATTAAAATATGAACTTTGTCGCAGTGCAGGATGGGGTAGGCAACAGTAATTTTTGTAAGCACACGTATCATACGTTACGTTGCACGAAAACATACGAGTGGTTTTCGTAAAAATTATTTTTCATAATAAACACGGAAGGGTCTGTAGATTTCCATTCGTTGTTCCAGCTATCATTCGATTAATTTTATTAACAATAGACCTATCATAGCGATCAAATTGACCGCTTTTAAATTTCTACGCAAATTTTACCATATTTAAACGTTATCAGATCGTTTCCTAATCTATGACTTTTCATAAAATTCGCATACAATCTTCGGTATCTATTTCTAATTTGCTTTTTTTTCTAAGAAAAATTTCTAGTCTGTCCTGCCTATCGCGAGCGGTCAATAAATATACAAGAAGCGTCGGTAGGTTTACTGTTAACTGCAACGTGCAAAAGTTTTTCAATGGATGACTGAACTTTATATCGTAACTTGTATTTGTTCGTATAGTATGCCTCGAGCTTAATATCTAGATTGTAATTGTTTTAAGGTAACAGAGTTTCAACGATAAATTTACTTACTTCTCGTAAGATATAAGATTAAACTTAAAATATCAAAGAAGAAAACCAACGGATGTATGTAGGGTGCACGCGCTGTAACGATGATCAAATAAAATTCGTTCAAGCCGAAAATCGTGATACACGAGGGGGAAAGTTTCTCGAACGATGGAAGGTTGGAAAAGAGGAGCAACGTTTACTGTCTACCATGAAATCCCCATAAAAGTCGCCTAAGTTAACACTGGCATTACAACTTACGGTTAAGTTCTAAAATACTAGTAAAAATCTTCGGCGCGCGGACGTCGGATAACCATATTATTGGATAAAGTTGGTGTACCGCGTAATAAAATGAATTTAGTTGCGAGAAAGAACCGTTTAGCTTAATTTCATAATTTACTTTTAGAAAAATGAAACGTATAGGAGAAATCTTTCGAGTTTTTAAGCATTCGTAGGACGTGCTTCAACTTTTTGGTGCAACTTCCATTCCAAATTATATTTAAATCGTTGTGCTATTCAATTCTGTGGAAAATGTTATTAATAACAAAAGACGCTGAAATTGATTTTTAGAAAACAACGATAGTCTGAATTACAAGATATTGATTGAATCTTAGTTTGGTGAATTTCGTAAAGAATTATTTGTTATCAATTTGATAGAAACGATCTGTCATCAAAGAGCTTCGGTATAGTGAGAAATTTGGTGTCCGTCTAGATACTTCCTTTTCTGCTTCAATTTTCCATAAAACAATCTTCAAATATTATTCATTTTGAGTCGAGGTAAAAAATAATTGCACACACGATACAGACGCGTGAAATTGACTTTGCATGACTGAAACCAAGCAGAGACGAAACGATCCAAAATATTCTTGCCGACTGTGAAAAAAAAACGGCGAATACGTAAAACGGTAGAAAAATAAAATGACCGCGAGGCTGAAACACTTTGACAGCGAAAGCAACGATGCGATAACAAGACCAGGCTCGGGAGCAAGATCAGGGTCGAGTCCAAACAACAACACCCTTGAGACACGAAAATAAAGCAAACGCGGTGAAACAATTTCCTAATCCTTGCTGTGCAGACTCTCAAGCGTGAAAGACTTCCGTGTAAAAGAAACAATCTTCAGGGCGTGTGTATTGTGTAAACCGAAGCGAAAAGAACTACGGTTGTGATAAAACCGACGATTAAACGCAGAAGAAAGAAGAGAAACGCTAAATTACACGCGTACTTACTAAAACACAGAAGAGAAAGAAACACAGGTAAACGTGTCTTTTTGCGAAAGGAGGCGGCAGAAATGAATCCAGTCATGAAAAACAAATTATTCAACGGGGAAAACAAAGAACAGTTGTGAAAAGGCGGTGGGAAACCGGCGCAGGCGGGAGAAAAAAAACCAGCAGGTCAGCGTTTGAACGCAAAAAAAGATTTTCGCGGTAATTACGGAACGTTTACATTAAGATTATCCGTGAAGCACGTTCCATGAAACGACCGAATTCTGAGGTTCTCGGTGTCTGCTGCGATTAAGTGGACATGTTTAACTTGGCTCGACCCGAATCCTTGTCATTGACGCCGCGTGAAAAGCACTTTCTGTTTTCGGAATGAAATGAAGCGACATTAGCGCCGCCTTCTGAAAAGAATATCGTCCTTTGACGGGAAGAAGTTGCCTTCAACGAAGGAGCTACACATGAATTGGTTGAATGAGACATTTCAAACATGGAAACTCGCGAATAACGTAGTTGCGTTTGGAATATTAAAAGGTCGTTCTTTACGCTGGTGGCGGAATATTCGATTCTTCAAGGCTGAATGGGAATACATAAAACCTTCACGATTCGGGCAAGATAACTCGAACGAAAGAGAACGACCCGGATTTCTAGAATATCTTCTTACTTGTACGTAATCCGAGGTTAGTTATGCCTGAATGAGAATTATTTATCTCTGGTATTTCTGTCGCTGTTGGACCATTTAGCCGCTTGAAATACAGATTTGCGAAGTTGTGAAGTTACAGAAGACGATGTTAGTGAGATTTTTAAATTAAATTACGTAGCAAACGGGTTTTGATTCAAAAGATTGCAAAGTTCTTTCACCGATTTTGTTGTGCAAATTGCACAGAGTCTTCGAAATTGTATAATTGAAGTAACACGTTTCGGTGCCTAGCTGTATAATTTGTTGTCGCAGTTCGGTTTTCATTTGGAAAGTAGGCGCATGTACGATAAATATTTCGAATAAATTTCGCTTAAATTTAACTGCAAATACAGAGTATGAAACAGGCACTTAATGATCGATCAATAAATGACAACGTGTTTAGTTGTAAAATATTTTCCGAGAAAATAACATTTAAACGATGTTCAAATAAATATCAGAGGGATGCCGATAACAGATAACGAGTATAAATATCTTCAGAAATATATAAAACAAATCGATCAATTATTTTACGTTTCATTTCAAAGGTCAAAAACCACGGCTCCTTAAGAACAACACCGACGACCCCGATATATCACACTAAACGTCTTGTTACGGGTTTACGCGCAGATTTACGGGGGCAGGTCGCAAAAGTACGATGAAATCCGGTGGTCACGGGAAAGTCGCTCGTGAAATTCCTTTCGGTGAGACCCGGATGTTCGTCAGCGAGCTGTGAATAAACGTTTGAACGCGGCGGAAATTAAAGCGACCGCCTCGTTACAGGCTGAGAATCATAGCAGAGTAAATCAGTTCACGACTATTTTTCATAAAATAGCGCGTTGGTGGTATCATTATTATACAAAATTTAGTAGACGTCATATTATTGAAATTACGACGACATATCTGGGCACAGAATAACGTTACAATTTACTTCAGCGAATTGAATCCAGTCAAACGAATGGAAAACATAATTAATTAATAAATTATCAGAATTTTATTAGTCTTTTATTAGTTTCTAACACATCACGAATCACTCGGTAGTGTTTTAAAGACTGTACATCCTTTACTACAAAGTTTTCGTTTTTTCCCTTCCCTTTATTTTTTTTAATCACGTCGTTGAAAGTTCAGAAAGAATACACCGTTAAAAAACATCAAATGTAATTAACGCTTTATCAGCAGGCCGCCTTCATTTTGTCGCAAAATATAATCTTGTTGAAATTAATCAAGATGGATATTGATGTTAAAATTTTAAAATACACCCGTTAAACAGAATTTTCTTGTAAATTCTCATATTCCGTATTCGTAATACAATTATTTCATATGAAATTCCAATTGACGTGCCAAGCCATTAAAGCGTTAACGTACCGCTTCAATGTGTAACAATATTTCAAAACTTTGAATTACTTTGAACCTGCTATATCAAAGTTCGCCTGGACCGGTGTCGAGTTATATAACGCGCTCAGAAGATTGACAGAAATCCGAGAAAATGAGGATCTGAAATCTCGATTAAAGTCACACGAGGCGTATCTTAAGTTTAATGCAGTCGCTGTATCGAGAACAATATAAGGAGGCATGTAACAGCGGGTGTCACTGCGTCAATCGATGTCGTTACTCGATGCTTCAATTTATATCGTAAGTGCCACTATATCGAGTTGGACGAACGATGACAATTCGCGCGTGAACTCGCGAAAACTCGCGACGACGATCGATACGAACTAGGCTGAACGTGTATGCTCGATCAATACGATGCCGGACGTTAATTAAACGTCAAATGCATCCATTAGAAAACGAAGTTTCCCTCTCTAGCCGTAACCTAAAGCCCAATTCGCACAGCTGCCTCGCTAGTGAATATTCGACGATTCGTATATAATAATATTTCGACGTAATTCTCTCTTGTTACGGAAACGTTTCTAAGTTGCTGAACGATACTATCTAGAGTATTTGGATATTGCGATTAAACTAAGATTGTTCAAACTGACCAATTTCTAATTTGAATGGTTTTTTGAACGAACAATTTTATTCGATAAAATGAAAATACTACGATTGTAATTTATCTTGTTCCTGAATTTGATTATGTTATTTTTTTTATTAAAGAAGGTTTATTCGTGGTTTGTCGTTTATAATATATAATAGTTAAATAATTATATTACTATTATTTTCATACTATTTGTATTAAATAGTACCTAACTTTGTTTCAGATTGTGAGTTTGGATTAGAATGAACAGACGATATGACGAATAAGATTCCAGAACCAGTTACGTTCGTTTTAGTATATTCTTACTTGTTCTTGCGTAATTTTATACGTAATATATCACGTATTTTTCATTTTAATTTCCCCGGTAAAAATCGGTTATTTCAGTATTATATTCGTTAGGACAAATATTGGACGAGAATAATGATTTCTTTTAACACGGCAGAATAGAACGAAATCGATTTAATTACTGAAGTCGAATATGATTTCTTTCATCTATCAGTCAGTTGCTTCGGCTAATTGAAATATTAGAAGTATCGACAAATTCTCCCCCTTTCAAGCCAATTTCTTAAATTATATCTTTTGTGTCCAACTACGGCCGGCGTCTTGCAAGAAAGATCTATAGCTCAATTAAGCTGATCAATGGCAGCATTCTGAACCATTAACAAAAGTGAATGTGCACGTATTGTAGCAGAAAAGTAGCATGGACGTATAATAAAACTTCCAATACAAGAAATGATTTACTGCTATTGAAGCAGATTTAAAATTTCGATTATTCGTCTAATAAATTAATTGTTTTTTTTTCGGACAATTAGTTTAAAACTATCATTATACTTTATAGTTTACGATCATAGTTTCAATGAAATTTAATTCCAAACTCTACATTATTTATTATCACCAATAATTATAACCTTCTTCTAAACTGCAATACATAACATTGGAAGTTCGCGGGGATACAAAAGAATTTCGTTGATAATGAAATCCACATCTGGCGTAGCTTCTTTCTTCCAATACTCGATCGCGAATTCTTTTCGTAAACCTTCTTTTCTATCCGCGTTCCCTCGAAATCTGCCAAGGAATCTAATATTTTTCAACTTCAATTCCTTGTTATCCCACATCGAGTCGCTGAGTCGTGCGATATCTACGTTATATTTTACGCTGATCTCTGCGAAACCCGTGGCAGATTCAAGCGTATGCGCGCTTAAAACGTGGAATTTCAGCGGTACAATAGCAAATCTCGATGAAAATCGCGAATTTTTACAAAGTGAACTGGCATCTCGCAAGAAACAACGAAGAACCGTGGAAAATTTCACACTCACCTCCTCCCAAACGAGTTGTTTACTTAATCCGGGACGGAGATTCATGATTTTCAGTTCGGCTGACTTCAGAACGCCGTCCTGGGTGAACTCGACGTTCGGCTTCCCCTGATCGCCCTCCACAGACACGTTCTTCAAATACCTGGAAAGAGAGGTGATACGATTCTACATTGAGAACAACGCGTCAACGCAATAGCATTTTAGTTTTATGAATTCTTTGGACTTTAGGAGGACGAATTTTTTAACATCTAGTAGCTATAAGTAGTAGCATAGTTTAGAAGTATTCGTGCTACCGCAGTTACGTACAGGCCACGCTTCTAGATAAATTGCAGATGTTTATGTAAATTTCTATTTCTTACGAATACGATTAAGGAAATGACGCTTAACTAAAGATTTACTTCATCCAGGAATATCTTGCATGCTTTTTTGTAAATTTGAATTCTCCATAAATCCATGAACATTCACAGTCTATCCATAAATAAATGAATTTTCTTTCTTATGCCTTCTTACTTTTCTTCTTTCTCGTATTTTCTCGTTTCTAGTTTCTAGTTGTTCGTTCTTAATTTACGGAAAAATACCTCGATCTTAAAGCTTGCTTCCGTTACTACAACGGATCTGCCTGCGATCGCCTCAGTCCGCGAACAATTGACTTTCTTCCACGAGTATTTATTATGTTCCTTCTGTTTCTCTAACGATGAATAATAACCCGGCGAGTTTTACTTCGATTTTTCTCCGTCTTGACATTTTAATTTCTTTCATTCAAGGGCTACCACTTCTTGCCCATGAATAATGCATTATACTTCATGTGCAAGTCAATCCCGCTCTAAAGTCTATCTTTCAATTAAATACGATCCACGATGGAAAATAAATACGATCGCAATGGAACGGTAACGGCGTTCTCCACGATTTTTACTCTTATCGCAATAATTTGAAATTTATCGTAATGATCGAAGTAATGCACGCAGGTCTTTTAAAGGGCCATTTTTTGCGTCGCACGCATCAATTCCGATAAATTGATATTGCCAAGTGAATTTAATCAATGTTCACATCCCCCAGGGGTAATTAAGCCAAGATTATCCTATGCGTAACGATTACTCGCATCGTACAACTGTACGCTCTGCCATCGAATAAATTCGTCAATTAATTATACTCGAAATTTATGGTTGGTGGAACTGTTGATATCATATCATAAATTGCATGCTAGATGACGCTATTATCTTAACTGTAATTTTAATGAAATTACGTAGCCAATTAATTGAAATGCAATATTAAATGATTTCTAATCTGCCAAAATGGCTTAAATTTATTTCATACAATTGCATTTCGTAGAAAGGAGAAATATTCTATTAATACGATATCGGCTCGTCGTTGGCAAAAGATATTATCTAAAATAGTATTTCGCTAACCTTTTAAGCTTCACTTTTATAATGCCGCATTTGCCGGTATATTAGCTTAAAATTCCGTCACCGCAATATCACGTGACTGGATTTTGCATATTAAATCTCTCATCGTAAATTCAAAACTGATACCTTTTGCGGAAAAATAGATTTTGATGCAATTACGGTGATATAACATTTATGCGACAAAACAACGAAATGGAAAAAAAATGTTCGCTTTTTGGACTAAAATAAAATTTAGCGAAGGCTCGGCAGATTATAACTGTGCAGATATAAAAATGAAAATAGAAACATAAATATAATATTAAAGAACTCTTAAAACGTTATAACTATGCAATTCTACAAGATTTATATTTTCAAATATATATATATATATATATTCCTTCTCTACAATCTTATTCCGTTCACCGTATTTCGTGTAGCGAACTTAAAAATGTTGGATTAAAAGCAGCACTTACTTGAAAAACAGATCCCCAGCGTTCCAGCGGGATTCGCCGTAGCTTCCCTCGCAGCTCAGCTGAGTGTTCAAACTGAGATGACTGTTTGCCTGATTGTTCAAGAAATCTTCGGCGCCGTACGCGTAAACTTTCACCGCGGTCGTGATTTCGCTGACCAGACGTTCCGTGCTCGTATCAAAATGTACTCCTGAAAAAGATCGCCGATAGAACAAAACGGTAAGTCGTAAAAACTCTCGAATTACATGTTTCAAGAAAGAATGATTTCTAACTAAATGAAAATACAGTCTGTATTTTATATAATTCAAATCGTAACGGCACGCATTTAGAACATGGTTAATAAGCGAAATTTGAGCTCCTCAAAACTGTTTTTGAGAGGGAAACGAGGAGTAAATAACGTTAGTTGATAGACAGGCTTCATTCGAATGGATTTAATTAAATTCTCTCCGATACAGCATGCTGGCCTCGAACGGTTGCTAAAATGGAAGACACGCTGATCGACAGCAACGCGAGTGCTCGATCGACACAGCTGAAGCATATTCATTGGACACTTTGTATCTGGGAATCTTTTTCTTTCATTTTGCTTCTTAAATCACCGAATAACGAATTGATAATTTATAACAGGCGACAGCGTCAGTAGTTAAACTCGAATCAATCAATGTCAGACACAGTTTAATTATCACAGTTTAGTGATCGCGTGTCGAGAAAAATACGCATACAGTACTACGAGAAGTTACAGTGTACTCTCTATTGTTTTATAGATGGAATATTCGTGTTCCAATTTCGATTAAAAGCTCTTAGGTCTGAGAACAGCTGAACTACGTATTATGAATGCGAAACGGTGAATTTATTATCGTAAGAAACGAAGCTACAACAAAATTCAATTAAACATTGGTATATTTTTATGCAATATAACAATTCTTTTAGAAACAATTATACAGAGTGTGCCACTTAAATATTGCTATTCAAAGTTATTCAAGTTATTCGGTTGCGTGGAAAAAATATTTTATGTACGATGTAAGTGGTATGGAAAAACGTATATACAGGGTGGTTGGTAACTGGTGGAAAAAAGAAGTCGAAAATATAGAATAAAAAAAGTAGAATAAAAAAAATATAGAATAAAAAAAGTCGGATAGTAAGTTAATAGGTAGGAAAACATTTCGATCACATTGCAAGTGTTTATCAACATAACGTCGATCGAGACAATGATCTACAGTGAGATCCGTTATAACGAGACGTGATAAAAAATTCAGTCGATTTTCTCGAAAACAAAGCCTCGAACGAAAAATGTTTATTCTATATTTTCGACTTCTTTTTTCGCCTAGAATCACCCCCTTTCCGTTTGTACCGCCAGTTACCAACCACCCTGTATACAATACAATATTAGGCGGATACTTGTATGTGGAGTAATACGTACAATTCGGATATTCGCCTATAAACGTATAATGAGAAGTACAACGAATTTCCATAATTTCACTAAGGAAATCATCTCTTTGTTAAAATCTCATAGCCATTCCTATCGAATATTTGGCCGGATGTTTTATATACGTTCTAAAACTAGCGCCACCCGTGCAACATATCTATTCTTTGAATTTCGAGCGGATGTGTGATGTATGATATACGATATCCCTGTGACAAGACCACGCGTTAAAAATCGATGAGGCTGCAGGTACAAATAGAAATCGTTTTCGACTTTTGCGGCTGCCACTTGAAATTGCAGAATGTTTGTCAATACCAAAAGCTGAATTTTTCGGTGCAGATCGAGCTTTTTCATTCTTTTCTTTTTCATGTCTTCTGCCTTGTTCGCGGAGCATTCACGTTCGCGTATTCGCGCTCCCATGTGACCGGCATCGCTATAGTATCATCGAAAATATTGAATTTAGAAATCTTTCTGCCGTCGGCGCGCTCGTTCAAGAGTCTGGCTTTTCGTGAATGATGAAAACCGTGTGAATATACGTATCTTCCTCTCGGCTGATCCACGAAAAAATAGCCGAGAATAAATCGAGCGGAACGATACGAGGGACGAAGATTTAAGGGAAATTAGAAAGAGACCGCCTTTCAGTCGCAGTAATTTCATTTCGCAAACGTTATTATATCGCGCGCGTTCTCCTTTCGAAGCTCGCGAAATTACTCGCGAGGGAGAAACGTGCGCAAATTGTTTTGTATTGTCTCAGGGACATGTTAGCGGAAACGGAAGACGTTTCGTGTCGTCTAATAAACAGCTTCATGTTGGATCCTTGGATACAGAGACTTGATAAGACTTGTACTTAGAGAACGTTAGCATAAAAATTGTAATTGTATCGGGAGAGATCAGAAATATTAATATTTCTCCCTTTTAAGAACAGAAACTTAAAAAGAAAATTCGAATTCATATTTCCAAGTCCTATAATCGAGTTTCTGATAGAAATTTTACGTTTGTAAAAATTAATTTCGCTCTGTTGAATATATCTGACGAATTATTGTAGAATTCTAGTCACTGTTTATAACGCGTTAAGCTCCGTAATCGTCGTCTGAACGCCAGCATCGACGCCTATAAGAAACTTCTCCATGTAAGGGACAACGGAAGAGAGTTGCCGCCTGTTAGAATTTTTCGCTGTTAGGGTCGAATTCCGGTCGATATTTCGAGTGGCCAGTCGTTGAAAAGGAGATTCAACGGGGAAGTGAGAATCGCGGAAATCGGAAATTGATGCCTTCCTCGAGATTCTGTCGTGGCTATCCTCCTGGGAGGAATAAATTCATCGAATTCTGTTCTGCAGGAACACGTCGAACGTCATATGCCTCGACAGACCTCTCGATTTCGTAGAGAAGAAGCGCAGATATGACGCTTCCCAATTGAGTTTCCAATACTTATAGGTATCGGAGAATTTTTTACACATTTCTGGCTAAATCTATGTCTCTTCGAATTTTTTCTTCAGGCAGGAAGGTTAATCAAATTAATAAAATAATGTCGATAACGGTAAATTAATGAAATATTGTTTAACGAAGAAATTGTTTAGCCACGCGTGACAAATATTTAATCGTTATCGATTGAATTGATTTTGAAAACTGCGTGCGATACAATTTTGACCGTCTTTTATTCGTTTGGATGAAATTTTTGCTACGAGGGAATTTTATGCGTAACGCGAATGCAGTATAAAAAATTTCCTAAGTTTGAGAAAAATACGAATGGATGATTTCTCGGTCCAATTTTTTAAATCCCCTTTCGCTTATTAAAACAACAGTAAGATAGAGACATGAAAATAGAAGACTCGTAGCAGGGTTAGAATTACTGGAATACGTATGATATCATCCTCTCAATACCACGAGAACAAAGAGTGACAGCGGAAAGTCAAAATTTCATATCTCTGCCAAGTAAAGTAAAATACCTCCAATCAGCAAAGTAAAAATATTGTGCCCGCCTCGCTTTTTCTTAATAGATCTATTTTTTCCCTTATCGAGGAGCTCATTCCTCGAAGAATATCGCTACCTACACCATGATACATAATCACGACGCAGACTTCTAATTTATTGGCATTCAAGCTCTACTATATTATCCGATAATTTATGCAACCTAACCGGAGATTGCATGAATAAATATTTTAATTCTTCCATTGAAGGATATGTCAAAAGTTGCAGATCTAGATGCATATTCAGTTTAGATATCTCTCTCTCTCTCACACACACACACACACAACATATTTGAACTGAACTGAAAATTTCTGAATGAATCAGAAATGATAATGAATGAATGGACATGTATGAGTAAATATTTCCCACCAATCGTCAATCAATCACCCAAATTCGCTAAATACGTAACACGCCAATTAGCGAGACACTTGCACTCACCAAGCATTCCAATTGGAAACTGGCTGGGCGTCTGCAAGTTTTCGATCACGCTCTGCGTCACAACCCACACGTAATTTTCACCGGTGATCTTGTAATCGTGCGCCGCGCCCAAGATTGTGATGGCTTCCTCCCTTGTCGAGTAGAGCAGCATCACTCTCGACTCGCTGTTTACCAACTCGAGAAGATCTCGTGTATCGGTGACAAGGATCGCGCTCAATATTGTGAACTTGAAAGTATCCTGCATGTCGGAGATCCTCTCGCGGACCGCCTGCACGAAATCGTCGTGTCCGGCAATCTGCGATGTGACCACACTGAATTGATGCCATTTGTACCTCTCGAGGATGCTCAGCATCGCGGCCGTTTGGTGCTCCAACGATGGCGCCAGCTGCAGCTGTAGGTTACTCTGCGAAGCTCTCTGAAAGATGCATTTCAAACGGATCGTTCTAATGTGACGTTCTCGTAACGGTACGTAGGCGTTGAGCTACTATTTAAGCAATTTGACTATTTGTATTACGTAGAATCTGTTTCGTCTTTTGCATTGGATGAATAAGCTAATCGCTGGATATTTATGCGAAACTTTTATAGTCGCTATCGAAGAAATGGAACCTAAGCGGAAATTTGTTTTATCTATTAAGTATTCTAACGAGTACGAGGTGTTTTAAATACTTCAGCGTGTTGCGCGCATTCGGTGTATTTTTGCAATTTGAAATTTTTGCATATATACATAAAAATCTACAGTCTATTATACGTAATTTTACGTATATATAGGTATCTGCTAGGAAATTTCCACGTCATTTTCGACTCAATTCATTTCCCATATTTTGCAACCGTTAACAGATTTGTTACGTTCTAGGAAAAATTTGCACGATCATTATCGATGTGTATGATTCTTCATTCCAATTTTTTTGTTAAAGATTTTATTATTATTGTTATTATTATTATAAGATATTATAAGCGAGAGTAGAATTTGGACGTAAGAATTCGTGAATCATAAAAAGGTTAATGTTAATTGCGTATAATTATTGCTGATTTCATTAGTAGTATATTTCATCAGGAATCTAAATTGCGGCTGTATAATTCATGACGCAGTTTTTCGAGCATCAAGACAATTTTCGTGTATAAGAAAACGTAGCTCGTTGTATCTCGTTACCAGACTCTGCATGTTTATTTGTATATTTCTGTACGATTTTGTATATTTTGTAGCACTGATCACGAACATGTATATTTTTAATAAATATATATTCAAATGTATATTCTTATAAACGCGATTAAGGAAGTGGCCTAAATAGAAATTTGTCTCGCGTATTAAATAACGTAACGAATGCTTCATTTTGAATATTTTATATATTTTTGACATTTTAAATTTCCTGTAAATGATTACTGATTACTATAATACAGGTAAAAATACTATTTCTAACAAATGGCCGGAATTATTTTTCTGCTTGATACGAAGGTAATATTCGTGTTACCATAATCTTGTTTAGAGAAATCACGAAAGTTTAACATGTAAGAAAGTTTTCGTTTCTATTTTGTTTTATAAGGAGCTGGAAAATAATTTTTTCAAAAGAAGCTGTGCTTGTTTGTAAAGTTTGCTTGCGCAGACGAGGAAAAAGGAACATTTGGATCAACTCACTCGCTCCAATCCCGAGTTATCTGCATTCCATGCGATCACTGGAATTCCTAAGTAACCGGCCAGCTGCAGAAAGTATTGAGCACTGGCAGTGCTGCGGCCGTACTTCTCGTAGTTCATCAGGTATAAGATAGCGGACACGTTCGTCGGCAGAAATTCGTTGCATAGCGACTTCAGAATTTCTGAAACACAAACGAAACGCCATCGCTGTTAGATATTCTCTTCTTAACGAACAAAAGTACTCGTCAGAACGATACAACATTCTCGTTGAATTATAAATATACATATTTGGAAAATTTTCAGGTATTCCACTAATTGTAATTCGAATCATTTTCTTAAGCATATAGCGGCTTGTGAAATTTTTTTATTCGATCACTCTTAGAAATATCTTACGTATATACACGTGTATTGTACAAAACATTGTTAAATCTCCTCAACACTGTAGCGAGACGACTACCTTCATTGTATTTGTGAAATTTGAAGCAGGTCTGAAAATGTATGTATCGTAGAAATTACAAAATATTCACGAGGAGCCTACAGCCAATTCTTCGCTGTATTAATAAGCCACAATATTTAATGAGACCATCTTTAGCATTAGTTACACGTTTAAGACCACTGTTTATACTATATATATATATATAATTTTACACCGAGTGTACGTTTGCAATAAATATCTTGTAACTTCACTACACTATAAATTTCCTGATTAGTTTCAAATTCTATCATTTGTAATTACGGTAGTCGCGTTCATTTCAGAAAGTTTTGTTCAATTCGCATAATTTGTATATCCGTAACTTGTACCAAGCATTCGAATACTTTCATGAGCCAACTTGCGCGTGAATCTTCTCTGACCTACACAATTATTCGTGTACTAAGTAACTCCATACGTGTCTATGGCCACACATTCGACAATTTCAAAGTTTGATTCCACCTTCCGTAATCGCGAACAAAAATTCCTCATTCAAAACCGAATCTACACGAAGTCACCGCAAAATTGCGACAACGCGGTAAAATAAAAGTAAAATTATATAGGAATTTGGCGCGTAACCGAAGGTACGAATCTCGTGATCGTGTTTGCGTGATTTGTTGGGGGTATAATCGTTGCAACGTAGTATCCTGCGGCTATTGACGCAATTTATCGCAATTGCACACGAGCAGCGAATGTTTCCTTTCGGGCGCTTTTACAAATGGACACGATAAACGTTAGAATCACGAAGGAGCAATACGGATCGATTGCCAGCGTGAAACGCTGTCTCGATTGACCAGCGACGATTAATTTGACGGAAAGTTTACAACTCGATCGGTTTGACTACATGCGGCGGCAACGCCGAGAAAACCGACGGAGAGAAGAGGAGCAGCTGTAAAGTTTGCGATTGAAAAATTCAGAAGCTGTTGGTCAAACTTCAATCTAGAGATAATAGAAATCGCGAGCTCGCATCCGTTTGGAAACCTTTGCTGGAAGCAATAAGACGCATCTGCCGCGTTCGAGATGATAATCCTCGCTTTGTTTTCTTTCTTTCCTCCCTCGATGCTTCGTATCGCCAGCAATTTCATTTCCTCGTTTGCAGTTCGCGGTTCATGATCGGTTTGTTCTATTTTTACTGTAAACACGAGAGCGCGCTTGTAATGGGTTATTTTCGCAAGACTGGAAGATACCGTAGAAGACGAAAATTGATTGATTCGCGATGATTCAGGAAAGTTTCTATTGGATTTCGTTCTATAACTTCGGGGAAAATTTATAGTATGCCGAGCCGGAGCTATGTTATTACGAAAGCGATAATGAATATTTTTCATTCGAGGTAATTTAAATGCAAACAAGTTTCTAGCTGTTGCTAATTATTATTTTATCGCTGCATATTAATTTCCACTTCGTCTTCACATTTTATTTCGTCAGTTTGTTATTCGTTATACCGCTTATTAGTCTATAATTTTCCTGTATCACTGTCGACTTTACGAAACACGTATCGTCGTTCGAGCTAATCGAAAATTTTATTTTCCAATTCTACTATTTCTCATTGCGTTTTAATTTCTAATTTCGCAGTATCGCTATCAATTTTTTGCCACACGGATTATTCTTCAGGCTGGTCGAATAATTCTATTCCCTCGTCGCAAGCAACACGTTTATTATCTTCGTTTAGAATATTTGAAGGTACGCTCACAGTCCTCTTTCTCGATCGATCCAGTAGTGCGCTTTTTAGCGATCGCCGTTACGAAGCAACAACGCAATCGCGATCATTCGAGTCATGGACACATCCTGACCTGTCCCACAAAACCCTCCGCTTCATCCCTCCATGCCCGCGTGACCCTGTTTCTCCATGTCCTCGTTCCCATCTCTGTTACATTATTCTTCCCAGTGGTTTCTTAATTTCACTTCTTGCTTACGATCAGGATTCCCCAGGGCGAATCTTATTAAGCCGCGGAAATTTTAATGAAAGCGTAAGCTGGTATTTCGTATGCAAGCGGAACGGTGGATGGCATTCAGCATAATAAAAACTTATGATTCGCTATGACATCTTGTTACGCTAAATATTTTCATCCAGATTATAACCAATTTATAAACATGTATTGTATGTTTACATTTTTCCTGCTATTTTTTTAAGCGTACAGTCACATAGGTAGACTATTAGGTTGTCCGGAAAGTTTCTTTCGTTTTGTAAGGAAACAATAGACCCACGATATTTTTCATTTTCTATTATTTTACTGAATCATGCGTGATCCATTTTGTTCCGTTTCTATTACTACGATCATACGTAATTCGATAAAATAATATGGAGGAAAAAATGTCGTGCATTCGTTGTTTCCTTACAAAACGAAAGAAACTTTCCGGGCAATCTAATATATTAATATGTTATCAGCGACTCAGAGCCAGTTGATGTCGTAAGTTGAGTTTTATAATATCTGGAGATCTTCTGTTTCTTCATCTAGTAAAAATACATTTGATCGTAATTTTGTTTTCCTACAAATATTAACAATAACTCAAAGTTGAATTAGAAAATTTTGCTTTAAAATTATAAAGTATCCTGTATAATGTTTTATCTCTCTTTAGATTCTATCTTTTCACTTCCGTTCGTAAAAGTATAAATTATTTTCTAAATTCTACAGTTTACACGTAATATTTAATGCGTTTCCAATTGTCCAATGAAATCTGCGGGCATACGCTCACCCCGAGCCTCTCTCATTTTCATAAAATTCCTTTGGCTTCTTCGTGACGACTACATTCTTCTACAAAGTGCAACAAATAAAAATGGAATTCTTCCTTGCAGTTCGCCTCTTGTCTACCTCATATCGTCGTCGTTTTAACAAGCGCTTGTTACGAAACGATTGCAGAAAACTTCGTGCGAGAGGCGTACGTGACATATATGAAACAACCTTGCCCGAAATTCCCAACTTCTGCAAAACTTATCTCAATTTCTCTTTGGCTACGAAACTTAACGCGTGCCGGGTAAGTCGATTATTTCGTGTTGTATGTGCGCGCGTATGTCGTGCGTGTGTCATGTGTAGTTTTGCGCTCTCTCACGAGTGACACTCGTGTGTGGAGACTATAGCACCAGTTATGAGTGCTTGTTGAAATTAATAAAAAGAAAGGACGTCTAACGCGATTGTTCCACGAACTTCTTTCGCCACACGCGTCTCCAATGTTTCTATCAATTATTCTCCGTTGCTTTCTCTTCCGTGTGCTTTTTCTTTCTTCGATATAAATATGTATGTATATAAAATGTCTTCTTATTGTTTCATATATTCTAATATTTAATATATATATATACAGAGTAATAATAAACTCACTATTATAAAGACAACGACGAATATCCGACGTTACGGACGTATGAACGTATAAACGTTTCCGCGAAAGAGCACCTGTACCTATTTTTGTTTTACTTTCGTTTCGAGAGAAATAATTTTCAAGAATTTCCCACTTTAATTTCACGTACTTAGTCTAACTTCCTAATTTGAAAAGTCATCACAAACGGCGCTTGTCAGATAAGCCGATGCTCGTCGCGTGCAATGCGTTACACTTCGTGGACGTATGAATTGCCGCGAAAGATTCAGTTTCGACGATTGTCCGCATCCGGTCGGCGGTCGCTAACACGAGTCCACCGTACTGACGTATGTATGTATGCTCGGAACGTTTCAACAATAACTGCTATCCAGTCCGTTATGTATGATTGTTTCGCGTTTTGCCATGTGAATGGCTAACATCAACCGGAACAATGCACGTAATAAATAACCGCTCGTGATCTCGATCCTATCCGGACGAACGTTGACGCTAACGAATTAGCCTGGATGATTTTGTTTGCAAGCAAATTAGTATTATTGTTGATTTGGTGTGATCAAATGCGTGCCACAAGAGGACTCTGTATCACAATAATGTGGTTAATCACATAATTTTTAATTTCACGCTGTTTACCTCTCGTTTAGTGATTTGTTAAATGCAAAAATTAAAATGGAAATACAATAACGTATGATGATACGTTGTATTATAATTTGGAATCTCACGCGTTTGCCTCTCGTTTACCGTTGTATTAATTATCATTCAAATATAATTTATTATAATCATTAAAATATACGCGGTACGATGCACCTTTAATATCGGCGAATCTTTCACAATTCCCCGGGCTATCAATTCTCTTCTTCTTCTCTATGTCCGTAAAATTTCAGCGCACATTTTTATTCCACAAGCTGTGAAAATATAACGAAAATAATGTTGGACATGGTGGAAGAGAAATATTGTTTAAAGTGTTATTAATAGAGACGTATTAGAATATTTATATCAGAGAAGCATTATTATTGTTTACGGTATCATGGATGAAATTTTTGGGATAAGGAGATAAGAAAACAACAAACAAACAAACAAACAAACAAAATTCGATCAATTGGGGTTTGGAAGATTTACTTTCGCCCTATGATGTATCCTTTGCAATTTACATAATGCGGTAGTCCCGGCGAATAATTTCGCTTTGATCCGTTATTATGGTATTGTTTAGTAAACAATACACGTTACAGATTCCGATTAGAAATGCATGATCGAAGATGTAATCGACCGTGTGCATGGGATAATGCAGTCTTTGATCAGAGTTTACGTTCATCGAACCGCTGCTTCTTAGACTGTCTCCGCACCTAGTTTGTTTGACAAGCGTTATAAAATGACATGACTAACGAAGCTAATTCTGTGATGGGAAGAGTCGGAGGACGTAACTCGGGATTAATCATCTGGCGAAGAGTATCCAAACATTAAAATCTAAATGTTACGCTTAATTTAGAGAAAATGGGAAAAAAGGAATATGAAATTGATTATTATTGCTTCTCGGATCACTTTGGAAGACTTTCAAGCTATAAAAATCTAAATATTTATGTTAATCGCTAAAAATTTAACTTCCACCTGAAACATAATATGATCTGCCCTAAAGTATTTTTAATTACTGTAAACGTTACATTTCTCACATTAATATGTGGTATCTCACTGCTCCTTCATAGAGTTAATGATGAAATTCAAGCGATAATCTTATATATATAGTCGTATTTTCTTTTGAAATCTTAACGTGTTCCGAACTTTTACATTGTCTATGTAAAGATACGTGTGGATGATATTTTCCAGATATATAACACCGGATAATGAAATCTCATTTGCCATAGCATTAACAAAATTTAGTAAACAGCGAATCAAGCAATTACAAATCGTATTATTTCGTCTCCAATGAATATTATAGATAGGTAATTAAAATATCCGATTAAATTCTCCAAGACGAAGCGCTAAATAACAATACAATTTGCATAACGCGTTTCGCGAACATTTCGTTCGTAGGCAGCTGCGTAGAAATTCGTATTACCGACACAGCACTGTGAAATTTGTTGGTCGATGACTTGCTCGATTCGATACGATCGTTCGTGCGTAAATTTCACGCTGTCGCCGAGATGGCAAAGGATTCGTAACTCGATTATAAAATAGACCGTGGCAACAAGACGGCTGAACCGAACATTCGCTGAAAAATTCTCGCTTCAGCCCTTCCTGCGGTACAATGGAGCACAATACTCGTCGTTTCCAACCAGAAACTCGTATTCTCCCTCGATGGATAGGTCGAGTATTGTTTTTAATTACACGAAGAATTCCGCGCGTTACGCGAACCGCAGTATTTAAGCACCGTGAAGCTGATTCGAGTGATCGTGTCCTGTCTGCATGCAGAATATACGTGCCTCGAGTAAATAGCGAAGCGATTCGGTCACGAGACGCGACTGAAGCGGATATTAAGCCCACGACCAATTAACACGGACGAGTCTGCTCGTGTCTGGTGGACGTGGTGTCAATTATAAGCTAGGAAGGTGGTAAAAGTTTTGGGAATCTACGATGACGGAGAAATTAGGTAAATGCGTGTATGACGTTAATTAACTCGTTGATTGCCACGCGAATTTTATATTCGTATGGTTGCTCACAAAAGTATTCGTACGTTTATCATAGAAAACTTCTGCGTATATCGCGCGTATTACGCGAAACATTTTGAAATTTCATTAGCGCAATGACGAGACCCGACTGTTACGATTATATTGGAAAAATTTGATCCCCATTTGAAAACACACATATACGTAGAAGTTACAAAATATTTATTGCAAATTTATATTTAGTAAAAAAAAAAACTAGTACGCTGTATGAATATTTAAGTACTTTTGTGATCTCTGCAAAACTTACGCTTGCACTAAATGTCTTGCAACTTCCGTATACATTTTCAAAATCACCAAAAATTTTACCAATACGATGATAATAGTTGAGCGTAATTACAATGCTGACGAAATTTTACAATGTTTCGTATAATAACTGTAATACATGTTACGTATAACAGGTATGGACAAGTGTGCGAATATACTGTATGCGTACCGTTTACCTTAACAGAGTCGCGATAGATTGAAACGTGCTACACCACAACGTTTAATTTTTGCAATTTGTATTATATTTGCGCATTTTTTTCTGACGATGTTATCTTAATACTCACAGAATTGATAATTTTTTAATCCGTGAAATTTATCTTACTTAAATGATTCCAATAAATTTAGTAGCGTGGGTCAGCGATAATCGCCGTAGTAGTTAACGTGTTAATGGGGAACGACTGGGTCGACAGAAGGTTCGTCATTTTATCAGCTTTATATATCAGGAATTTTCATTGAAAAGTTGTGTTGACCATGACTCGGTCGACTGACATTATTCCACGCTGTAATTAAACGTGATATTCGTTTATCGCGTGCACACCGATTAATGATTTGAACGCTACGACAATATTATTCGATCAATGAGGATCTAGTCTCGCTGTTTATCTTTTCGATAATTGCACGGTTTATAATCGAACCATGCGAAATGGCCAGCCAACGAATCAACAATATCGCGGGTAAAAGATAACGTAACGTTCGTGAAATCGTGACACATGACCTGACCATTTTATGGAATTTATAGCAGAATATAATCAGTGAATAATTAATTTTTTCATTAAACGATAATTACAAATTTAACACATGGTAATTTGATTTTTCAAATAATCGGCTAGTATTATCTTGAATATTCTATCAGTAGTCATTAATTCCGTATGTCCTCCAAAGTTCGTTAATCAAATTTTACAAATGAATTTTAATGAAACTTCGGCCACGAAGATGCTCGTAACTTTTATTCCGTTTTCTCTCCTCCCTTTCTCTCCATTTTGCTTCTTCCGTATCTCGTAACGTTTTCGTCACACGTTGTTTGGTATTGAATTTAATACGAACGAAAGGAACGGAACGCTTTGTTGTTTAACGTTTGAACAAGAAAATATTCTTAATAATCGATGAATAATTCAAAGACCAACTTACAGCGTTCGCACAGTTTAAACATTAATCGTTAAATTTCTACTTCTTATTGTTCCACCGGCAAACATTAAAGCACAGCCCGATAGACAAGTAGGTCGTGTTTATTACAAAGGTAAATTTATCTCTTAATTTGTTCCATTTACTTTCATTATTCCATTTCTTTCAGACGCACTTTTATCTTGCTCATATATAATATTAACGTATAATAAAAAATAATTACGCGAATGCTTAAAATGCTTATAAAATGCTCCAATACGTAATTAAACAATTAAAAGGTGGTTCAGATAATTTTTCTTGCATCGCGACTATTAAATTAAATGATAGGTAGCATTAGGAAAATTATAATGTCATTATGCAATTATAATTATAGGAAATCACTAATATGTTGTATTATATGATCGTATGATACCTATATATGTGATCTCTATATATTTATTCCAATTGAAGGCTTAGTAAGAGAAATCAATTTTGCTCGTTTGAATCAATTGTTTAGCGTGAAACTCGATGCAGAGCTAAGTGATGATATGGCTCGAGTCTTCGAAATCAACACACGTGCGTCTATATCGATAGTATAGTCCCAGGAAAATCAATTAGTGTAATGAACCCAAGGTAAGAGCACGGACACACTGTCACGACAGAAGGGACTGGATGAGATTGAGTTATTAACGAAATTAGATGGACAATAACTGCCACGCTGCCACACCACTAAATCGGATTTATCCTCGTACTGGACCGCGAGTCTAAAACTGTTCCTAAGAAAACGATTGATGAATAATTTTACAATAGCTACAAAGTTACTCATTTGATATAATTCATATAGTGGCATTCCGAAGTACGGATAATCCTTTCATAATCTAGCACGCGATACTTTACTGTCGAACGTTTCGTTGCTCAATAACGTATTTTCAAGAACGGTCCATAATTTTCATAATTATTTTATATATTTTCATAATCGATGGTAAGAATATTATCGATATTATCGATTATTATTATTAATATTATATTATATATTATATATTATATTATATTATTATTATTAATATTATTAATATTATCGATAGTAACACTGTAAAAAAATTCCGCCGATTAAAATATTATAACTTTTAAGCCAAAGAAACATTTTTCTGAGAAAAACTACGAGTTGCTCGGTTTGATCAGATGATATCGATTATCGTAGCAGTATCTACTGTTAAATGAGGAATATGAACCGTGTGTCAAGTTTGGTATATATTTAGTTAAAAGCGAAAACAAATCGGGTGAAATATCGTCGTCGAATCGAACGCGACGTAGACTCACGAAGGTTAAAAATGAAGGAAATTTGAAACTATTAACTACCAATGAAACTTGAAGGTGTATTCGTTGTTAAATTTTAAAGTAAAGAATAAAGGTTTCTAATAGAATTCTCATTAATGTTTCAACGAGACAATATTTCACTCTGACAAGTGGACAGCTACCGAAAGGTCTCGATCAGCTGCGAAGAAACAAAAAGCGCGGAAGTTTTGGATTACACATCGAAAGTAATGTAACAGAAAATTTGAGCTGACGTTCGAGATCCTACAGACTTGTAGGTATTAACGAAGCCTATCAGCGACTTATCAGTGATAGACACGTAAATCTAAGTGATACAATTGGTAAATTCGATGTGGATGATTTTACAGAAACGCTTGGAAATGAATTGGAAAATTCTTCTAATGAAAGTCGATAAAACATCGTTCGTTGTTACAGATTAAATATCAATTTGCCTCTGTATTCGGTACAATTAATATCTGTGGAACATTTCTCTAGAAAGTTACTCTTTCCGCGAAACAATGTCACCGCGAAATAATGGTATTATTTCCTTCGCTGATGGAAAGGAAAATTTTCTAAGTTTTTATTAAATTACCATTAGGTCTGTGTCCGGTAATGAGTCCATTAAACTGAATTTTTCGTAGCAATTTTTCCCAGGGATTTGGCAATACAATATTCTTAAAAGTTGATTTCTATCTAACAACAAGAGCCATTTCATTGCAATACTCTTTGCCTCTCTACAAATACCAATCTCTTATCAATTGAGTGATTTAGTTTCAGAACTAAACAGATTCTCTGCATTGCGATAGCTTCGCATTAAATTTTACCTCCTGACTCTGAGTAATATTTACTAATATTTCTAAAACTCCCGTAGAGTCTCTAGAAAATCCCGCGAAAGCTTCTCCGGCGGTATAACGTCACGTTTCCTCTCAAAGCAGAAAAGAAGTCTGGAGATTTTAGAAGTACTAGTCGAATATAAATCCACTCCACCAAAGCCGGGGGTAAAAGACTCCTTGAAATCGCGGTGACAGTTCGAGAAAACAACGTGTCCACGATGTTCCCCGAGACGTCATTCACAACGACCGTTTAGTGAAACAGCACACAACCTCTTGCGCGAATCGTAGTCGCAGAAAGCTATCGCAGCGAGCACGCGTGCCATAGAAACGACGAGAAGCACGTACGATACACGTCTCGATGTCACCTTTCTCTGCGAATCCGCAGGCGTTTCGTCTGCGTTCTGTCCACTTGCTACTCTGTCGCTTTCTAAAGTTAAAACAGCGATATATCGCTCGTTCGACACGAAACTATTCAACGGCACGATCTTCTGTTCCGATTCTAGTTTCAGTTTCGCGACGTACGGATTTCTTCATAAACGTTAAAGTACCGGCAATAGACAATGCATTAATCGGAAATTTGAAAGTGCAAAACTGCACGTAGTATGAAGAAATACGTAAGATATTGAAAGTACAGGCACTTTCTGTAATATTTGGTAGATGAAACAATTTTCTACCGAAGTAAGTTCTATTTTTTCATTGCATTCCCAAAAATATGAATTTGCATGAAAATCCGCTGCAGTCTGGAAATTGTCATCTTTAGGTTTTCTTTCAGTTTTTACCATTCCTGAGCTTAGAACTTTCTATACGTATGCGTCCCTGTTTGTTCTGTTTTATTTTCATGTATCTCCAGGAGAGAAGCAATCCTCGAGGTTTTCTGATTCTAATTTGGCACGTGAAAATTCACGAAGAAACGAATCAATGGTGCGCGCGATTAGCAGCAACAATAGAAGCTTAATTTGCATCAATTAGCTCTCGCGCTGTGTAACTTACACGGATAAATTGAGAGGTGGCCTGGTTTTTAAATTGACGAATGTTGCTTCGTTTATTTCGTTGAATGCTTCTGTATCAAGTTAGCTGTAAAGGAGGAGAAACGGTTAACGATGTAAATATAAACTGAACGTGAATGTGCACGTTCGTTATTTTTATTAAGACGATGAAAATGATATTTTTCATTTAACTGATTGCTTAAATATAACTGTTTAATCTGAGAGTGTTTAAAGTGAGAGCGAAAAAGTTTTCGATACAGTGGCGAGGATTGCATTCCAAGTATGAAGAATGGAGTTGAAAGTATGAAGATTAAAAACTTTGATGTTGCAAACAAAGAACGGAGAGAGCCGTTTTACAAACGTTTACTCTCGCGTCTTGTGCACACTCTTAAAAGCGTATTTTAAAAGCGAAAATATTTATTAAGGACAGGTATAATGTTTCCAGTAGAAACAAATAAGATAGTAATACTCCAAAATTCCTTAAACTTTCAATTATTTCTAAACACTGCTATGAATTTGTTCGTCCTGTGAAACGAACATGTAAATTTGTTAAACGATCTTCGCAATAATTCATTACAAAATCTGGAACGATACGTTCCTCGATGCAGTTACCATTCCCTCGTTTCTATTCTACCTCCAACTTTCGTAACTTCGCAACTTCTACATATCATCGATAACCCATAAGAAACAAGAACAGTAGCAGCAATCGGGTTGCAAAAGTACCACGAGGTAACAAATCTAAACTGACGTTAAGATATTCGCCGGGAACACTGCCAAAATGTTTGAAATATATGTGCGTGCCCCTGAAGTCTCGAACAACGATCCATCAAACGGAAACCGATATAAGAAACGCGACATATCGGTCAAATACTAAATGGAACTTGAGCATTGATGTTTCGATCTTTCACTTCACTGTCCACGTATAAACGATCGTTGTTTCACGACTCGACCGAAGATTTGTCATGGAAGAAAATATCATTTAAATAAAGAATTGTTATTAATGCGTAAGTAGAATTGTCCAGCTAAGCCAAATAGATTACTCGTAGATCAAGCAAGTAGCGCAGGTCAGTCATTCCATCGACCGATATGAAATGTCCGTGACAATATCCAACTAATGTTAAACCAAGTGGAATAAGCCAATTATTTATTCGGAGGATGGCAAATATCCATCGCACGTAGGACAGATTAACTGTTATTAAACAAAGTGCGATAGACTAGTCAAATATGACAACGAGAATAAAGCGTTCCTTCAATAGTCTAGAAACAGTAGTCTGTATGACACAAAGTGAAATCAACCGTATTCGTTCTTATAATTTTCCACGTTATCAGTACTTCTTCTCCTATTATGTTCATCGTTCAGTCCCACCAAACTATCCTGAAGCCGTTATGAACTCACAGCCATATTTATCACTGACAAATCTCTTTCAGCCGAATATACCGACACATTGCTGACGTGGAACGATGTAGCATGTCGATGTCAATAGGTTAAGTACGCAGTAAACAGCATTAATGCAGCAACGTGCTGAACGTCGCCACTGTTCAAATGTTACATTGTTGTCTCTAAAACTATCAACGACTAAAATACGAAATCTGTACGAAGGAAATAAAAATGCATTGGTCCACTCCAACGTACACTGTCTTATCCACTCTGATAATCAAACGGATAACATAAAAGCTACAAGAAGAAAACTTTTACCCAGAAACGTTACCAAAAATGAATCGTTCGAATTTGATAAAATCTCAAAGTTACAAATTGGACCGCCCTAACATGGCTAATTTATCACTTTAATATCATTCGTTTGAAACAAACGACAGCGTTTCATCGTCCTAATTACCGCAGGAGAGAGGATGTGCAAGATAGAGTCGGCTTATCTTGAACAGAATCAAAGAGGAATATTTTTCACTGGAACATCCATGTTTTCCAGTCACGTTCGACCTTCATGAGGTAATACAGGCGGCATACCACACACATTTTTACACGTGTGCAGAAGACGAGGTCGCCGCGAATTGGTACGAGCGAACGTTAAGCCGTACATATTGACCGATGTGAAGACTTTTGAAGGAACGAGAACATTAATTTCGGCGTCCTGGCAAAGGAAGGAACAGTGTCCTTTTTTTGCCACTGCTACGTGGCCACGTGTCGCCGACAGAGGCGATATGAAAGCGGCGATATTGTCCTGTTTTCGAGTTCGTCACACGGAAATATTGCGACCCGCTGAGTTCCACGGGGCAATGAACTCTCCGCGATTTCCGCTTCCTGTTATTTTGATGTCTCAGGCGAAATGGTAACCGAGAGGAGCGGAAGAAGGTGAAATACCGATAGATTATTGGCTTCCGAAAAGTTTTATGCTGAATTATCGCCATTCCTGCAGATTATAACTGTCAATTGCGTTATATTACAGATAGAGTATGTGTTTCGTAGCTTGAAATTTGCAAGTGCAAACTACAGACGTTTACGCGGTTTTACATTTTTATAAACATAATTAAAGGAGTAGTTTCTAAATAGGAATTTGCTTCGTCCATTAAATCTGATACGATTATATCATAACGAGTGCGTTGCTTTGAATATTTTACGTATTTTTACATACTACACGCATTTTACAGATTTTTGAAACCTTAAATTTCCCAAGAATGCACAAACGTGTACACGAAATTTACTTATGAATAATAAATTCATATTAAGCAAGTAGAGTAGACCTATTATTCCTCAGCCAAGTAAAATAGATTATTTGTGGATCGAACAAGTAGTACGAGTCGATCATTCCATCGAACGATATTAAATATTCATAGCAAATAGAGCAGACCAATTATTGCTAAACTAATTATGCAATAACGTACTCACGGGTCGAATAGAAAGAATAATCTAGTTATTTATTCGGACGAGTAAATCCATCCTATGTAGAACAGATCAACTATTATTAAGCCAAACTAGTCACGAATGAAAAAAGTAGTACAAGTCAGTCATTTGTTGGAAGTATAGTGAATATCCGTCGTAAACAGAACAAGCTAAGGAATTAATACATAGACGGAGGAAAATAGACTAATCTCGGATCGCGTAAGTAGTACAAGTCAATCATACGGTACACGTATAGTAAACATCCGTCGTTAAACAGACAAGTAACATAATATAATCCTTAGTCAGCGGTAGAAGTACGTTACTGTATCAAACTCAATTACGAATATATTGAGATGCCAATGATCAATATTATTGAAATTATATATAACATTGTTACATTTATTTCTAGGAGTTTTTTTTTATGTTTCTAAATAAAGAGGACATCTAAGTTTCGATCGACAAGATGGCGATACATCGGTAAGTATTGTAATAATATTTCATTTAAAATTTCATGTATTCTATCAGACACTAAGTGACAATAAAAAATGCCGAATAATAAAATATAACATTCCTTTTCATGTAAAAGTATAGAAACCATATTTCTCGTACCATATTTTCACGTTAAAGTGTATTAAGGCGCTATAAGGAAAATATGGTAAAAGAGCGAAGGGGGAAGGAAAGTACTTTTCGTTTGAAAGCTGCTAGGCACGCTTTCCAACCATGCCCAAGACGTTGAAATAGTAGACGTCGGGTCGGAAGATGTATTTGTACGAAGTTGATGGTTAAGCGGAGAATTGTGGGAATGTGCTGATGCGATCACTTTGTTAGCAAATGTAATTCACAACAAATAGACATCTGTTTGCAAACTATGGACCACTTGCCGATATTAAATCAAACATTTCGTGAAGTCAATTTTCAATAAGATTTTATGAATGGAATACAGTTTTACTCTCGCATATAGTTATTATTATTCCATTTTAGTATTCCATTTTACCAACTGAGATTCAAATTATTAATCAATTATTGCATAAAATAATAGGGGCATTCCTCGAATAACACGATTAATTGGTTTTGTTATTTCGAACTGTGTTGCAGGAAACTTGGGACTCGTACAAATACACTGATTATATTCCGCGTCAGAAGTAAATAAACATACAAGCGTAAAAGTGCGCAGAAGTAGGAAAATTTAGAAAGAAAATACTTCTTATTGCGCATTTTCACTTCGCTGAATCCTTCTTGCACTTCATTAACCTCTATATTACAGTTATCATTAGACTGCAGATGTTCATGGTATTTCATCCCTTTATGAATGCAGCTGAAGAAATGGAACCTAAATAGAGACTCGTTCTATCCGCTAAATATCGTAACGAGCGCTCTACTTTGGATATCTTGCGTATTTCTGCATAATACGCGCATTCGGCGCATTTATCAGCCACGCTTGTAAATTTTCCATAAATGCAAAATATCGCTTATGTACTTTAATACTTTACAGTATTGTTTTTAATTTGTATTTTGCATTTCAATGCTTTGCGGATTGCAAGCAACTGGCCAATCACGTTAATAATAAAGCATGAAAATAACAATTAAAAATCGCGAAAAATGGAACATTTATAGGAAAATGCGTATCGTGTATCGTGTTACGTTCGTCTGCCCTGTAATCGTATTAACAAATATCGTGTTACTCAAAAGCTTAACTATACTTATTCCATATATATATATATACCTGTAGGACTCGGTGTGAGCGTCATCATGCTCAGTCGAACTGAGTGCTGCGTGAAGTCATACTTATCCAGGAAGCTGTATCCAGAATGCTTGTTCTGTCCCTTCAGCTTGCCGCCCTTGCGCAGGAAGCCAACCGTGCGGTTCACGGCCTTCGTGTACTCACGCACACCGAAGTTAGTGTGCGGCACCACTAATCCGATCGACATTTTCGGTAACGATCCATTGCGCCGTCTGGACGATTCGTGAACTGCGGACTCGCTGATCGTTACTCTCCGGCCGCAATCGCCGGAGATCACGAACGTACCGAGGATCAGAAGCAGTTCGACTCGCATCTTTTCTCCTCGTCTTTCTTCCTCGACCTTGTATTTTTCGTCTGCTCCGCGATTCTCCTGCTTCAGGGTCGATTAAACGTAAAAACTATTTCTAATCGATGGTATTGGAAGGTGAAGTTACGTATCTTGACGATCCAGACGATACGCGCGAAGTTGAAGTTCGTTTGATCGATCAAATTGTCGAGGAAAGTAGTTCCGTGATTCGTCGATGATTTTGGAAAATCTTCACCTTCGACGCACAGAAGAATCTTCCTTTTCTTCCCTTCAAATCTTACTTTAACGCCGAAGATAAAATTGCTAGCAATCAAGGTGCTAGCAACTGGATCACTGCACCGAGAATCGTGTCGCTTGGAAAATTTTTGAAACTCGTAAAAAATTTTTTCCGCGCTCTCGCCATCGTTCACGGAAGATGAGATATATTGCAGTGAAATTTGTATCTTCTAGTACACGTAGCTGATCAGATTCGATTTGCGTCGCTTCTCGCGCGTCGTTCTTCGATATCCGATCGTCTGAACACCGATAGTTCCAAGATTGTCGACGTTGCTTCCAAAGCTTCGTCAGTGTATTACATGAAAATTTTTAACAACTATACACTGTAGTAGATTACTATCTAAGCGACAACTTGTTAATATATTTCGACGAAGGAAGACGAAATTTGATTTCACGCTGACGATTATTATTCGAGATAACAAGAGGAACTCGGGAGTGGCAAACGGATTGCGCTTGCCTTCGTACGGACGAGATAACTAATATTTCGGAAGACACTGAAACAGAAATTAATTCTTGTACGTAGCTGTTTTACTTTCTGGAAACGGTTGCCTTCTGTCGTTGATGGAGGCTCGAACAAATTCAACATCTCGCGCACAAAAGTAAAAAGTACGTTTCGGTATCGAATAACGTGCAAACAGCAGCGCAGAGGATAATCAAAAACAAAAAAAAAAAAAAATAGGTTAACAAGCTGCTGCTTTGTGCTATCTCTTCTAACTAAACTTTTGCACTTTCGAGTTGCATCAATGGAGGTCGTAATTTACATGGATACATTTTCAGCCTCAGAGGTAGAAATTAATGCGTAACAGGTCACCCAGAAAATTTCTGCAGTTTTAAGCTTCCTTTATTTTGCAACAGCGTGCGTTCACTGGAATTTAGTTATTTCGCTTAAAATAACAAACGGTATACGATTTGTCAAAATTCATGAAATGCGCAAGTACCTTGCCCGTATTAATATACTTCAATGGAAGTTCTTTTCAGATAAAATTAAAAAGAAGCCGATTATAATTGTCTAAAGATTCTTTGACGTCCCAACGTTGTAACTCCGGTTAACGTCAAGATTGGCAGAGGGTATTATTGGCACTCAAGATTACTCGAAGAAGAAATAGACTCATCGAAATCGTTTCAGATCGATTTCAAATCGCAAGCCATTATCGAGATCGTGTGTACTCAAGGTAATTCAAAGAATACAGAAGATAATTAAAATCGTGACATCGACGCTAAAAATGACCATCGTCAAATGATCGTCAAAACAGCGGGATTATTTCAACATGCGCGTCGCGCGAGTGATCAAATTTCTAAGTCGAAGATTCGTCGAACAAAGTTGATCTGTTACACGGCTGATTCTGTATGGCAAGATCCACGTCGTAATTCGGTATACAACGACGCTATACAATATTTGTTCCATCGCAGAAGACTAATTGAGAAAGAAACCCATTCGTACCGTGCAAGAACGCAAGAAGATGTCTGCCGGCAGCAAAGTAGCGAGCCTCCGATTTCAAATCGAGAGAAACTCATTATGAGCGATCACCGGAAAGTTTTGCCGGTACAATCGAGCAAGCCCCCCGCGGACCACCGATAAGATTGGCTGGAAGTAATTACGGGGCCCTCAATTAAGCCGACGCCCGATAATTTCGTGCGAGGATCTGGAGCGTCAGAATCACAACGAAGCTAATTATTGAGATTTTCGTCAGGTCGGCTGACAGGGACCGTTGCCCCGTGTAATTCCACGTTAATTGGTAATTACGGAAACCTATCAAGCTCCGGCACTTTCAACCGCTCTTGTCGTCCCTTGTTTTTGTCCTCTTACACCCCCGGGCATTCGTTTCGTCCATTCGATTGCCTGTCTTCGCAGTAAACTACTACTCGTCGCGATCACGTATTCAAGTTTCAAACGTTCCTTTCGAGAAAGAGTGGAATTGCACTTTTCGTGGATGCTGAGAGATTCACCGATAGAGAAAGAGGCGATTTTTCTTCTCATTTATTCCAAGGATATTATCGTGCGTTTGCCAGCCACCTTCGGATGAATTTTGTAAATTCGAATGCGTTGGATAAGAAGGACACGTAGTAGGACAATCGTTTACTAGCAGAACTATTTATAGACGTTGCGTAAATACAAATAACAGAGTGGCATGTTGTATGGAAGAAACAAATGGAATAAAATACAATCGCTGGATAACGGGAGATCGTTATAACGGAGAGTTTCTTTTCCATTCGGTAATTGTACGAGAGAATTTAATTAAGGGATTTCACTGTTTTGGCGAAGCAGTTGTAATTATGATTCTTCTGTGTATTCATTGTCCACCTGCGATTGTCTGATTTAATTTCATTATTTCTTTCGACTGTTCTCGTACGTTTCGATCGTATAGTTGATTTCAGTTTGGAAAGAAGATGAAGATAGAAAGAAAGCGAGATTGCAATTCGATAGTTTCTTATCGCGAACTAACTACAAACAGAAACTATAAAGTAACTACAATGGAAAATCATATTTAAATAGATACACAAAATTACCTCTCAGTAATAATAATAAATATCGCAACAAGAAAGAATCATGAACGACGACTATGATTGACGTCGATTGATCACTGCTCCGCTATTGCAAACTCCGAAAGAAAGCATGGCAATTTCCATAGAAGAATTTTCAAACGTGAAGAGCTATCCACGTAGAACTATTTCAATTTATGGAACGACTTGTCCCCTTTGTCAATGGAAATCTTCCGATAGTGACATCGCGAAACCATGGACAGTTCGTTTCTCTGCGTTCGAGCGGTAAATGTAACTATGGTATATGGACGATGCCAGTCACGTGGAAAATTTACATGCACCATCAGTATACCGAAAGCCACTTCGTTTCTCCGAGAGAAGTCCTAACCTGTTTACTGGAGAGGTTAAATTTGCTTTCGAAATTTCTATCGGGGCGAGAATGTCCACGTATTTCTTTTTTTTTTTTTTTTTTTTCTTTTTCTATTAGTACATTTAATTTTCTATCGCGCGCTGACTCTAATGGATTCACTGTAATCGTGTCTTCGCAAGACGATGCAAATAGAAGTTCGGTTAATTACGCAAGTGTAACGTTTCAGCGAATTGGATTCTTCGTTAACACGGTTACCGGAGTTCAAATGAGATACTAGGTCTGTTGAAAGTATGTGTATATAAAGTTTCAAGTTTTTCTCATCGGGTGTAATCTTCACGGAAGAAGGGCGAGCGTGGGTTAGTTGGGTGAAAAGTTAAGTAGTAACTATAAAGTGATTATATTGAGATCAGTGCTTAACTTCCGTTCTCCCTACTTCTGCCGTAATATAATCTTTAAGGGAAAAAAGCAAGAAGAAAAAAGAAGATACGGTCGAAGGAACTTGTTATTATCCTTTCGGATTACGAAGCTTGGCGCTTGTCGTTAACGTTATCGTTATCCTGCAGGATAACCGAACCCACGTATCGTTATAAAATGCGCACCGTCATCGCCGTAGCTACAAGCTACATTCAATCGCCGGTTTAACGATTACATCCTAAATGATAGTCGATATTTTTTAGCGAATTTGGTTAAAAACAGATGATATAAATTTGACGAAATATTATTTTTTAACAATTTTTCTTCGTTTTGTTTGCAGTTTCTCGGATAATTGATGTCTTTGAATCGTGTGGCTAGAAAAGTAAAAAATTAACGTCTCTTTAGTGAAATTTCTCCTTCAAATATTTACCCTTATCTTTGGAAATTAATCTCTACCACCGATACCGACATAAACATAAATACCAATTACAACCGCAATATAAACATAGCTTCCAGCATTATCGTTCATCGGCGAACGCAAACTCTGCTCTTAACTCGACGCTCGTCTCTGCGAATGTTCATAATCAAACAAACACGATGAGATTCTGGCCGGAAATATTCCCATTCAGGAATTCCTATAACGCAACAGGATAGTAGAAAGTTGTATAAAACAAATATGTACCGTAAACGAAGATTGTACGTAACTGTGTCGAGTTGATTTTAGTTTACAAGCGGGAAACTGGCGTTAACGCGACGAGCCTCCGATATCAAGGATATCCGGCGTCCTCTGTTTGTTCCGAACTCCGACAAGTTTCCTTCGACGCGACGGTTCGGTAGTCGTGGAATTGCCAACGAAAACCTGGCTTCAAGTTGCTTCTGGTAAAGATAGCGGGACGGAGATTACTAAGAAGCTGAGATTCAGCCGTCTGTAAGTCGAATCGCAACAAATCTGTACACGATATGGTCAATAGAATCAAGCCTGTATCTAAGTTTTCAAGAGGTCGTAGTTTAATCCGGGTTATTTCGTTACGTCGAATGAATCGAGTAATATTAACGAAGCACGGAGAAGCTTTTCGAATTCAATTCGCCGCTACTGCGAATCCAATTCGTTTCGTAAACGATGCTTGCAAGCTAGACGGGGATGATTATTTCTTTTAACGAGAAGAATAATTCGTTTTATGAACGTGAACGATGAGCGTGTATGCTACCCGGCAGAAGTTAAGTTGCGATAACTTTATACAGTCGGCGGTAAAATTAAGCGGACGGATAGGGGAACAACGTATCGATGGAGTTTCGTGAAATACAGCTTGTTTACGCAAAAACATAAATATGAACACTGCTGCGTCCTGTGTGTCATTTTCGACCGAGTCGTATTTCTCTGTGGTTAAAAAATTTCTTAAATTTGACGAATATATGAAAATATGTTAATCACGTTAGTATGTCAAGCGTATACCAAAGATTTCCTGAAAAAGTGAATATTTTTGATCTGACAATGAGTTCAAGCTGCAGAAAAATTAGAGGATCGCAGCAGGGTTAATTTCAAATATTTATCAAACAATCGAATAATAAGTAAAGAAATAATTTACTAGTACGACTAAACTTCGTAACCTGTTTTCATTATCTATCCATTTATTTTTGTCGTCGACTGAACGTAGCTCGAGATGCGATCTGGGAAACGCCTGTGCAGTGGTGTCTCGTTAGAGACGTGGACTCGCCCATTGCCATCGACGTTTAGTTTCTGTTTCGAGCGCGTGGAAATTAGTCACGGTAACTGCGTTACGGTAAAGCTGATGTTTCTGGATGGAAACTGCGTAAAACTACGTCAAACTGAACCATATCGCTCTATGTAAATTGGACAGAAACGGTTCGAGTAAATACAAAATACGTTTCTCTTCGAGCCTTTGAACCCATGGAATTGGGTAACAGTAGCACACTGATTGCTCAATCATCGAAAATGTGGCATTCGGGAGCAATAACGATTGCAATACTTACGTTCCTTTCTAGCAAATATTATCGTACTAAACAAATTTTTTTTAGAAGAAGGGGCAAGTATTTTTGTAACTTGAAATATTGCGATATTGGATAACAATAAATATATTCATATATTTATATGTTTAATTCGACTGTATAATTAATCGAAGTTTTTAAGATCTTAGCTTTCTTCAACCAGTCGTCTAATATCCTAATGGTATCATACCGACAATAAAGATCGCATGCTTTATTACTCAACACGATTAACGAAACAACTGATGTGAATCGAAGAGAGCTCTCTACAGATTACTGTGTTTTCCAGCACTCGTAATCGAGAGTAATTGAAAGTTTCTGCTAGAACCGCAAGCGTTTCGAGCATCGAAGTTCGAGCGGAGCACTCGAAATTATACCGTGTAGCAACGCCTTCGCCAGTCCCTTCTCCACGCGCAGTCGTAACCAAGATCCCTTACACTACGTCGAGTCAACCGAAACCAAGATAACTATCGATTTCCCTGTTCACGTCGTACAATATTTCGGTCGTAAGTATCAGCCGGGCAAAACAATTTTTCTACAATTATTGTAATCGAGCAAGATCTAAGAAACTTACTCTATATATTTTTTTATTATTTCTCCAATATTTGTCAAGTTTTTTTTTTTGTATCAAAGATGAACGATATTATTGTATTAAAAATATTGCAGCACATATTATGGGAAAATAAAAGACACGATTAACAAAATTGTTCGCGTGCCATCGTTATATCGTTCGCACCACTCGATCCAAAATTCGGTTCGTCCAATTATTATATCTTCTACGATCACGTAATCTATTCTGTCTAATTAAAATACATTTAATTCCAACGAACTATACAAGCATCCGATGTATCCCATTCTCTCTCCGACGAATTCACTGTTTTATACGACAAACACATTTATTGCCTGTCACATAAATATCGAAGAATTTAACAAGAAAATTTGAGTCAACGTTACGAATTCGTTCTTCGCGCGCTTTCTTTCGCGCGCGCGTTCTCCTAAACCGCAAACGAGATCTCTCCAGTCTGGCCCGTGAAACGCAATTTCCCTAGGATAGATCAGATTGGATCTATCGCTGTCCGGAGTAAAGTGACGATAATACGATTCGTGGAAATATCCCGGTGTCGGTGATACCCGACCAAGGATCTTGTCGAACACCGGCTGTTCAACGTTTCGATTTTCCGTCAGGATTACCAGATAAAACGATACCACCCAGATATGGTATCAGATGGAGAAGGCAGACTTCGAGGAGCGAGAATTGGTTTTATTTACGACAGACAGCGGAGTGGCTGGTGCAATCGCTGACGAATAGTTGGTTTAATTTTAAACAGAGCGCAAGCTGCATTCCACGGCAGACTGCGGCGTAATCGCTGTAGTTCGAGTGAATTATGTTGAGTTTGCTACTACGTAGCCATTGTTCGCTCCGATACTTTTTAACTGAACAGAGAACCTTCCTTTGAGTAGCAGCGTTTAACTTTTCTACATTGTTATGACGTGCTTCAGGAAATGAATTGAGCGTTGCGTTGGCATCGGAGAAGCAGGATAGGATTATGAATGATGCAATATGACGAACGCATGCAATATTCATGTACTTGTATCTCGAATTATGTGTTCGTATATCTGCTCGAAGCAGACGCGCAATTCTTGACTTCTGAATTTCATGCTGGCGCTTGTGTCTTTTTACTGCGGAATCGTATATGTGCTTTCGTTTAGTTAAGCGTGTTATTCGTCTCGAGTCGAGCTCATTAACCTGTGATAAATTGGTGTGATCGGACGACTGTCTGAAAATTTTTTCTCGTATAATTTATATTTGATTATACGTGTAATATATTTCTCGCGTGAGGAAGTAAAAGTCGCATATGACCATTTCCAGACAAACTGGTGGAAGGAAAGACAGCAAAAATTGGTCAGAATAGTCTTCCACGAATCGACGAAAAGAATATATCGACTCTCAAATAGCCAAGTAACAGAACGTCATTCCCAATGTTGAACAAACGTAACAATACAAGCAAGTGCTGTCCTTACGAGGACCGACTATTGCAACCAGTGTTTCACACCTGTATCTGCCAGGACAATTAGCGTATCTAGTGTACTCACATTGTAGTGTACAGTACCGAACAAATAGTACACTCCTGTTACTGATCGGATAAGTCCCAAATGTCTCTCTCCTTACTGAAGCGTGAATAGATGCGACGACGTGTGATCGAGATTTCTGATTATTTGTGCAGGCGTGAAACCGTAAACGGTATATGAGATATTTATTTTTTGACAGGTATCATATACAAATGACGCATACGACACTATTTTTTTCTTTTTTTTTTTTGTACGAAAACAGGTCTTGTCGAATACGTTGTGTCCAAGGAAGAGTACAAATCCGCAACTGGATTTCGTATTTTTATCGTAATTTTTTATTTAAGCTGTTACGTTCATCTGTTTTGTCGAATTTCAAGCGAATTTCCCGTAGAAGTATCGATAGCCGTGGGTTACGTCGTTTATGCAATTTCGTTTCGTCGATCAATTCGATCTCTTGTCTTTGTTTAAACCTTCGATAGAAGGGAGGCTGCGAGTTATTATATGTATTATAAATATTTGTTATAGGCGTCAAAGTTAAACGCTCATGTATATAGAAACTCAATGAACAAACTTCAATTGAAATTTATCGTTTGTGATAAAATCTCAGACGAATCTCGTGATTTATACACGCGTTAAAATTACCGATGAAGTATCCCTCAGATATCGTCGTAAATTCTTGCGAAATTCCGTCGTGGGGAAATTTTTAAATTTAGTAGTACGTGAAATCGATTCGAAGATTTAGCTGATGCTCGAAGCTCGGGAAAATAAAACTCGCTTGTCTGAAAGAAAATAAGCTTACTCCGATAATTGAATCGCAAGACGCACCTACGGTTTATGCGGAATTATGCATTGCGAATCGATATTTCTGCGATAGGTCGGTATTACGATACGGCGTATGTACGATCATTCAACAGCCCGAACTGGACATTTCGGAAGAGAAATGTCCTCGCTGCGAACTTTTCTGACTTACGGTTCTGACAGTTACGGTTTCAGCCATATTTCATGGATTCGAGTTTCCAAGATCGCTACATGGTTCGTGGCTTTTTTTGAAACAGAATACACGGAAAAAATTTCAAGCCCTAGTTTAATGCTATTTTAAAATACACATAATATCTTTGTCAGAACAAAGTATATCAAGTCCTCGAATTTCTATTATAAATTGCATTTATTTCATATTTGGTTTTTTTCATATTTTAGCTTTTGCGCTCGACTTCGTACCATCTAGTGATCGCAAACTAAATTCAACGATAGAGGATCGAAGCTTTCACATAATAACACCTAGATATAATAATTTTTGTACAACTTTTACAAAACTCGATCGTAATTAGATTGCAGACTTTTATACAATATTTCTATAAATGTGACTCAAGGAATAGAATTGAAATAGCGGTCTATTTCACTTACTAAATACTAAAACTACAAATTATTCTACTTTTAATATTTTATATAGTTTTGCATATTATATACATCTTACGCATCTTTGCAGCTTTACATTTCTAATAAATGCAAAACAAAATCACAGTCTAATCATAACAGATCACTCATCTTCCTCGTTTGCCAGTATCTAACAACTTTTCCAAATCTTATCACCGGGCAGAGTCGGCAAGATTTTGGAAATTATCGCAGAAATCCAAGATCCACGTTTCCCTCGATCCTTTCGTCGAAACATCGACCTTCTCAGCAAACGAATAAGCGCCGCCCCGCAATAAGAAAGTCTGTGCTGCCACCCGGCTAACCCTGAGACGAAAAGAAAAGACAGAGCCGCAGTATGCGGCCACGAAAGAAGCTTTGTGTCCCGCAATTTCCTGTCGCGGCCACTATTTCCTTCACTAAGAACACATCGAGCCTCTGCGTTTTATCGGTCACAATAGATCTCAATCGAATCCATCCCCGAATCTCTGAATTGCTTGATCGAGCATTCGCGAAATTGCGCTATTTCTGCTCGTCTGACCATGAGAACTCGCACCGCGATAATCCGCTTTCATACACAGTCGCAGACTACTCAACTTTTTCTTGTCATTGTTGGACCCTTCTCTGGAAACCGAAAACGACAGTCGTCCTACTCATGCCGATACAACGATCGATAACAACCACTGGTCGATTCAATTATCCAGTGTTTCGTTCTTGGATGATAAGATCTGCTTGTCGAGTCAAATAACATAGGCGGCAGCCATGTGGGCCCAAGGAGGACAATAGCCAGGCACAAAACTAACTTTGCCTGGAAAATGTCGTGATCGAGACCTTGCGTGCTGTTACGTAGCTAGCAAATTGCGCGGGAAAAATTGCTCTGTCTCCTTGGGCTCTTGACAAACATAGGCAGCAGCTTCTTACAATTACATGAGGTAGTCCAAAGAACCAGGCAACCAGTTTCGCACAGTTTTTTCAGAACAAGAGGAATCTACCCAACCAGGAAGAAGTTCGATCGAGGTGTCAATCTTCCGCGACAGCGCAAGAAATACACAGTTCAGAGAATAAAAGAGGATTCGCTCGAAATTCAGCCGAAGAAGGACGAATGCTCGTTTACGCTCTCGTTTTATTTAAACTGGAAGAAAAGCGAGCATTCGCTCTAAATATAAGAACAACACATAACATTGGTTTCGTGCAAGTGTACGATCGACGTAATACTCGGCCCATCAATTTCGATATCTCAATCCGGAAATATGGATAACGATCGCCGATCAATTCGAAGGGTTCAATCGTCGAGGGATTATACTTTCTCTCCTGTCGTTTGGCCATCGACTCTTGGCCAGGAATAGAGACAGACTTCTTACCGGTCACGTAGGGGTGGAACAATCCCTGGAAGAAGAGTTTTCTCCTCTAATCGTCCTTAACGTACCTTCAGCTCTTCCCTTGTCTTCATACAGAGAATTCTATGGTTGGGATTAGTCTCGACGAAGGCGATCCTGAGCCAGGAAATCGGATAAATCAGCGATAGATGGTATTCTAGGTTTATCTTAGGGCGTCTGACCGTGACTAGGCTACTTCTTTGCTGGCATCATCCGATGGGAAGAGGGGTTTGTCCCAGAGGAATGAGAAAACTAATTACCGTGGAGCACAGCCAGTGATAAAAGAAAGCTAATATCGAACTCACGGGTCCACGCAAAATTTGTAGCAATGCCAGCCTCTCCGAAAACTAATCGACTCTACCTTTTGTCAATTTCTTCAGTTTGTCAGATGAGTACGAGACTAGTATTTAATTCTCAAGAGACAAATTACTTATTTGCATAAGTTCATTTGTCGCGGAAAGATGGCACAAGTAATAGTAAATTTTATGATCAATTGGAAAAATAGTGTCTGTAACGTGATCGGTTTCTCTGTTTTGCAATTTATGGAATTGATCGATCTTCTGAACTGTTCATATGCATACGCGTAGGTTAACTCGCAGGACTTGGAATAGATTTATGTTTCTCTTTGTTATCATGTTACGAATCTGAAAGAAGTTATGCAATTTTTAGAAGACGGATGATATGAGAAAATTATTTCTTAGTTTGATTCTATCTGGCACAATTTCTAGTATTCTCGGTAAATGCAAGTATAAGTTATACATTTATACTATCTAGGACTTTATACATTACTTCGCGAGAATATTTGCAGAAAATCTAATGTTTCATTATCGAAAAAAATGTTGCATCGAACGTTGCCATTTCCACCACCTGACTATAATTCGCCATTAATAAAGGTACTCGGCTAAAACTTCTCGAAATCACTGAAAGTTACTTAAAATCGTTAAAAATTTTTTACTGTCCCTTAACAATTCCAAAATCAGCCATTTCAATTCCCGATGGAGTTATGAAACGTTATAACGATGGAACTAGAACATTCTGGCCGAAAGCAAAGAAACTTTCGTCGTTTCGGTTGCCGCTAGTTTCAAAAACGGAGCGAACGTTTCGGACGACATAAAGCTGATCAAGATAGCAAGTGTTATCTAGTCACATCGTCATCGGGCTTTCTTGTTACAGGTACGGTACATGTTGAACTTCGGCTCTCGGAAACAGCAGATGCAAATTAGAGAGCTCGATGGCGGCGAAATTTCGTTTAGCAACGCATTAATTACCACGACCGCGAGCCATCGTTAATTTTCCGTTTCGAAACCATTTGACCGGTTGCTGCGTTCAAAATTTCACGAAATTCGAGGGAAGGTGTTAATATCCGTGGATTATCTGCTTACAGAAGCTCGAAGGATCTGCGTTAGCAATACTTCATTCGTTAAACCGAAGTATCAATCGAGTACAATCTCTATTTATTTATTTAAAATTCGTGTAGTGTTTCGCGTCGAAATCCTATCTAAAAAATCGTCTTTATCGCAAGTTTAATCTTGGTAACCCTTACGAGAAGATATGCTAAATAGGAAATGTTAAACGTGGATGTCGACTCAAATGGCGAACCAAGGGCGGTTTTCCCCTTTGTACAGTTTACATAGGCCACGCGAAGGTTAACAAAGGGCGTGCAATAGGTCCAATGGGAATTTTCGTTTCCACTGATCGCCGATATATTGACGTATCGATGTATCGCATTGTGTATTTGTTATTACTGAACATGCAGAAGCGAATGCCTGGCAACGTATCTGACCGACGGATACGCGATTCGATAAAATCTATACATACAATAAACCAGTGGAAGAGTTATGGCTGTACATTGAATACAAAAAAGAAATAAAACAGTCATTTAGGAACAGTCCATAAGCTATGAAGCGGAAAAAACTAATTTTTGGAATTTTTATCTGTCTGTTATTTCGCCTCTTTCTACTCGCATCACGTAGAAGCTGTTGAACGAATTTTGATAACTTTTTTTTTGCTGTATAGCTTGGCAAAGAGTGGCTGGGAAAAGAAATGGGGCACGTCTCGTCTCGATCCGTTTTGTAGAAGCTGAGAAATAGCCTGGCGTCTGAATTGTACGCGCTCCCACGTTCGCTAGAGGTCAAGCAACGATGGTTATCGCTTACGTGGCATTTGTTCCGAAATTGAATCTTTTTATAATTCAATATTTCTTTACAGCGGAGAATAACCTAACTGCTGGCGTAAAAAATATGCAGGTATTTCATTCATAGAAATTCATCTGATTAAGAATTAAAGTATGACACTTTCTAAATCTTGAGGTCTGATTTCGACGAGAGATCGGATCAAATGACGAAGATCTGAAAATTTCAAAAATAAGACTCCAGTATTCGTGTGTTGAATCGAGTGTTTAAACAACAATATGACAATAATAGTAATTTCTCGTTAATTTAGCAGCAGTAATTTAATAAAAGGAATTAGAATTAATTATAGAATTCGGTCGAAGAAGGGTTTTAACCGTAGCTTCACCGAATAAGAGGCCGCGATATCGGGCAACTTGGCTGGAAACGCTGACGAGGCACAGTAATACTGCTTAACCGGAGAAATCAATTTCGCGGAGTGCACCCGCTTGATGTTTTGATAAGGGCACTTCCGTTTTAAACTGTTTGCGCAACTTGGAAGGCTGCAACCTTCGCAAACTGGCCCGAAAAATACGTCGGAACGTGCCGGGACTCTCGTTCATAAATGCATGAGAATAATTCGACGCAAACGTGGAACGACTAATGAGCGGATCTTGACCATGCCAAGTACTTAGTTCAGCGTGAACGGTTTATGGTAAGCGTTTGGAGCGATGAAATTGCTTGTGAATAATAGAACGTCCTCGAGCTTGATGCGATAATGGAATGAAAATATTGAATGTAATTGTTAGTCTTGCGAGAAATATGTAGATACACGTAACATATCGTAATTGTCGACTTTCTAACTTTTTAAACGAACATATTTGTAATAATCCTTTCACTTTTGGTTTTCAAGATAGAAGAAAATATATAAAATACATAAAATTTCAAAGCAAATTTACATGGCAACAAGGCAACGAATAGACTGGGATATTTAAGCATTTATGGAAGATTCGCATGGAAAAATGTACTCGATATATACATTTACACACAACGCGCAATATTGTACAAAAGAAATGCAGAAACTATGTATCCAAAATAAAATTTCAATTCGTTATAATATTTAGAGGATGAAATAAATCTCTTTTCAGGTTCTTTTTCCTTGATTGTATCAATACAATATGAATTTTAATAAATATCCGCGATCTAGTAACGAACCGTGCTTAAAATTATCGTACAGAATTAAATGCAAATTATTGCGTTTATTAATATTATACCATATCTGTGAAATTAAACAGTAACTGAACAGTGACGTACCATATTTACGAAAATAAACATAACAATCGAACAGCTTTATTTTGTAATACAGTAGAGTCCCCCTTATCCGAGCACCCATTGTCCGAATACTTTAATATCCAAGCGTTTTATTATCGGAACGCTCTATTATCCGAACATAATGCTTCCCAGTAACGTATACCGTTTTTCCTCCCAAATATGTACATATTTTATTAACGTTCGTACACAATGTGTTCTTTCCTTCATTCGATCGAACGAATTTTGACTTTATACGAACTTCGTGCGAAGCTAACAGCGTCGTAACTATGGAAACAAAATACGATACGATTAAAAAACTCGCAAACGGTGTAGGTGTGACAGAATGAGTAAAAAGACACGTTGTTGAAAAAACCACGATCGAAGACATCGAGAAACAAAAATACACGACGCTGAGAGTTTTGTATGGCAACGTTGGAAGAACCCTAAATGTACTGATGTATGAAATTTCAGTTTCGTTGCGATAAACACAATAATAGCGACGATTTTATACAATGCATGTGGCAATGAAGAGGCGTCTTTTCGTGTCGAAGCATTCGTGGCATTCGAAAAAGGGCTTGAATGCTTCGAAGAAACAAAAAGACTGTAACTCTATGCAGTTACTTATCAAAGTTAACAGAATTACGCGACTCGGCAACCAGAAAAGTATGGAATCCATAAATATTCGAGGAAACTATCGATTAGTCTTAATCCATGTTTGAATCGATGAAATTTCATACGAGAAAAGTGATTGTTCCGTTATCCGAAAATTTCATTATCCTCTTTTTCAAATAATCTGTAAAATTGCGCTTGTAGCGGATTCGACCTTGACGATACAGTAGAACGAACAATTACCTCATCAGCTACGGTACTCAATCGTTAGCTTTTAGGATAATTCTATCTTTTTCCGGTTCGTTCTCGTTAAATCTGTTCACGTCAGAACAAGGTGTTTTTTTGCTTTTTGCCTTATCGCCCCGTAATTTTTAATTTCGCCCCATTAAACTCGGATGGGACGAGTCTGCCGTCTCGATTTCCATAAGTTCCCTTATTTATGCATTCTTTAATCGCACCCCGACCCCACTGGAATGGCAACGATCAAATTCCTTTCCACGGTTGAAAACGAGGGGAGCACTCATTAAAATATTTACACCTTTCCCTTCCAGAGATTCGATGGAAATTCTTTTTAACGGGCCGTATACTTTTTAATAAAACCGCCTCGATGTGTTTTAGTTTGGAATTTTATGCGTTTTTATGTCGTAGCAAAATTAAGGACTCAAGTTTTTTATGGAGATTTTACAGACATCTTATTCTTCCCAGCGAAACGTTCCGCCATTTATGCGGCATTTTTCGCTAAAGTTAGATCCCGCGCGACGTTTTAAGCTCTTTCAACGAGATTCTCAGAGCGTTTGTTCCCGAACGCAGTTCTTTAAAATGGATTCGAGCAACTTACCGCGTCAATCCTCGTTCTCCCTGTCACCTTCCGATTGCGACTCTAAGACGCGAGACTCGATCCTTTAAGACCACGCCTCATCGAAGGGCGATCTACCCTTAACGATCCGCTATTATCTAAACTTTTCAAAGACGATCTGCCATAATTATCCAATCGCTAAAATTTACAACTTCCATGTTAACGGTTCGTATGATTTATATTTCATCTTAAGACGACGATCGTCTCGTCGACGAACATTTAGATAATCTGCTACTATCGAGACTTTTAATCCCTTAAGACTCTCAAGATCGACTTCGCCCAGGATGAAGGAAATTTTCAAATTTTCATAGAATCGCATTCGAGTTAACAAGAAGTATGTCCTTTGAAGAGTTAGAAGTCAAGCACGCGTAATTATCCAATGGCTAAAACCGACTACTTTCGACATCGATCGCTTTTATGATTTCCATTTCGTTTCAATTTATTATACGAAATGACGTGCAATAACACGCCGGTATTTTCAATTTAGGCCTGGCCAGCATCGTATCGTTTTGTCATTTGCAATGGAAAAATTCCAATTAAGCGTTGATCCGTCGGTGATTTCGCGATTTGCACAAATATCGGATCTGTCAGCTTAAGCACGTTTAATAAGCGAGCTATCGGTCCGCATAAAAGAGCAGAAAAAAAGAAAATAATCGTTCACGTAATTGCAGACAGAAGGCAGAACGACGACTTGACAGCTTTTAATGACGGTGGGAAACACGACTACGATTGAACGCAATTATTCGAATTTGCGTTCACGCGCGCAAATCTGACATCTCATTAATTTCCCGTTTGCCACGTTTCAATGAAATCGAATTGCTTCTCGCGAACGTAACTTTGTAATTTAGCCGATTCGGACGCGTTTCCAGTTCATTTTCTTCGGAAATTGTCGCGAAATCGCACGGCCGAGTGATGCAGTTTCGCGTTTCCTGTGGCGCAAATTCGACCGCCCATATGCAAACGACAAATGAAATTTGATCCCTATCGTATTACGTGACTTTCGAATTATATACTCGAATATCTATATTTCAAATATCCTATTTTATTTGCACGCTGCCTACCCTGTTACTGAGCTTTATCGATATATCGTTGTATTGGAATTCAGCAATTTCGTCCTATCGGTCATAAAATGCTCGATTTTAGATTAAAAGGAAAAATTATAACGAACTATAATGTTTTCCTGTTGCAGACAGCTATATATAGCAGGTAAATAGAATTTAAGTCACGCGAGGTTGAATAATGCTTAGCGGTTAATATTCAATACGAACATGTCTTAGTTCGAATTTTTCGATTCGAAAGAATTTCAACATACGTAACGCAATTATGGAATAATTTTCAAAATTAAAGCCTAAATTAATCAGAAGTTTTATCGCTAGCTCATTTTATACCTAATGCGACGATATTATATTTTGTATCTAAAATGATTATTTCGCTCATTGTAACTGTAAACATTTGTAGAACTGTGGAAATGAAATTTCTGAAAATTCAAATTGCTTTGCCGAGTTTCTTTACAGAAGATACTAACAATGTTTTTGTTAGGATTACGCGTAAATTAAAGAAATTTTTCAAAGAAGAACGTCTCCGGTTTCCAGGAAACGTTTCAAACCAAAGACGTACACGGGCTTCTATTGTGCTGTAATAGCTGACTGTGGAGCTGCAAAGCCTCGTGCATATTACAGTGAATATTGTCAAAAGCGAGTAGTACGTAGATAGCCGTATTAAAGCAAAATGATGAGTATAAAGAAATGCAGAGCAGTTTATTCTACAAAGCTTGCTCGAGACGTTTCAACAAAATTTAACTAAAATTTTGTAATTAAAAAATGCATCGTTTTCTCTTTTACGTTGCAGTTTTAATTATAACGAAGGCTATTTCCCACATTTATTGTTATCTTTTTAATTTAATATTATTTGTCTCTGTGTCTCGTGACGCGTTAATTTGATAGCAAACATTTAAACACCAAATATTTTAATAGTAAATATATTTAATTAGGAAACGATGAAATATTTAATCGGCTAATTGATGAATTATTTCCAAACCTCCGCAATATCCGTCATAACATAAAGTGAACAAACAAGAAGTATGCGGTTTCTATTCGAAAACGAAGATTTAGATAATCTATGCTTAATGACTCGGCCTTTATGCGCTATTTTCTTCGCGACGCGACGCGACGCGCGCAAATGGAATTTCATGAGACCGCAATAGATTTTGTGTACATCCGTGGTAGGCAATTACGGATCACATCTTTCATTCGGAACGTTCCTTCCCTCAAGCGTTTACTCGGTATCGCTGAGAACAACGAAGACGACATATTTCTCCTGTAACGTTAGATGACCCATTCCACGCATGCATCCTCTGTACCATAATTTATCGCTCAACTTGGATCATCGTAAATTCAGGACCTCGAGTGCTAGCGGCGTTTTCTTTTTCACATTTTCTAAGGAGAAGAATATCTCCCGATTATCAGATTGTACGAATGTATTCATCGACTTTTTCCAAAACGTCGCTTCTTCAAAAACTTCTGATTCTTGTTCGCGATATCGTAATATCTTTATGACACAGCATTTTATTTTCGAATGGACGAACTTTTCCGATACCCTGAACACTGCATTTGTTCCGAGTATTCAATATCCATTGATATCGAAAGTATAAGAGTTTATTTTCAAACCGCAAGAGAATAGAGTAATTCAATTTTCACTGAACTGTAGTGGGTCAGTTCAAGAAAAACGATTAATCGTGAAAATGTACAGGAATTAACAGATACAGATACAACGAGCTCGGAAATAATAAAATAAAATTGATAAGAAACAATTTTACGAAAATGATTTTTCCCTACGTTAAAAATATTAAACGTTTAAAGCATTCTCGCGAGATTTATGTGTACGTTGTAAAACCACAAAACTTATCCGAGGAATGGGATTAACTTATCCCTGAGCGAAAGGAGACCATTCGTCTACGCAAAGTGCAATTAAAAATTTTATCACTTCCCAAGGGCAAATTACAGCGAAACATTAACCACCAAGTGTCGCTCAGGGGTCGTTGCTGAAGCACCGAAATATTAAATTCATCCACTCTTCTCCCTCTTCAACTAAACGTCCTTCTCTCTAACTTCACCCTCGTTCCGATGTTTACGTCATCGTCTTGTCAACAAGAAGACGAATAAAGAAACAGAGATTCGAAAATGGAAGACAGACATCGATCAAGGAATATTGGTCGATATCGTAGACTGCGAGCAAGATATCGCCATTGTATAGTAACTCAAATATTCGCAAATCATTCGCCTGTGGACCAACGAGTGGAAATTATATTGAAAAATCAAAATTTCGTCTATTACTGTTACGTAATACCAAGATAAATTTACTATTTTTCTCATTTTATGTTCTGTATTAACATCTACCACTTGCAACAGCTTTCTTCAGCGTTCTGTTACATACCGTTTTAAAGAAGCCAAGCAATTAATTTTCGTGCACGACGTTATCACAACTTGTGCGAATCGTTGAAAGGTGGATGAAAAAGTGCTTGTTTCGCAATTTCTACAGTAATTGAATATTGTGGTAGATCGCAGCTGTTCCTCGATCTTTGTGACGGTTTTAAAGTATCCAGCAGACGCTCGTTAGCATGCGACTTCAACCGTGCACGTTGAATTGCCCCCGTTCGTTAATAACTGTCCGTTCCATTAACGAGGTGTTGAAATATTTGCCAAAAGGGGGGCCAACGATCTCGTTTTTCTGCCAAATTAAAATTCGCCTCGTGCCCTCGCCAACGTTATGTACCTCGAATTGGCCAAGCACGAATAAAGGTAATTCCGGAATTAGACCGATCGTCCGTTCTCTATACACTTTACTCCGTATTTCCCGGCAAAATTACTCACCGCACGTAAACTGTAACGAGACTGTCTGCTTTAGATACCTTGAATTCGCTTTTGGTAATTGTTTTCTAAGGAACATATGGCGGGCTTGCTTTCTTTCATTTGCCATACAGAGGAAGCAGGAAGTTACCGTACTGAACAAATATTTTATTTAATATTTTATGAATATTTTATTAAATTCGCATGACCTTTTCGTTTAAAACAATTCCACGCCTTGAAGCGGTATTCGCAAACGCGAATTTTCTATCTGTGTTGCGAGAATGAGAGATGACAATATGTTATACTAATCTCCGTTAAAGTTTGAGAAGTTTCGTTCTGACTTTTTTGTTGTTAGCTCAGCAACTGCAGAATACACAGTTCCTAATTATACAACGAAAGAAATATGTGATAATAATTTATCGTATGAATATATCATATGAAAAACTAAGAATACACAGGCAGAGATTTTATTTTGGACACACGCTTGAAAAGAAATAAGTTAATCATTCATTATATATGCACTATTCATTATATATGAGCACGTAGTTCTATAACGCGCTCGCGATATCGAATGAAATACGCGATAAAAGCTAAAAATCACGAAATTTTGAAGAAAGCTTAACAATTCCAGCAAACTACGCACACACGTATAAAATAGTATGCTGCAAAAACAATTTGTACGAATATTATTTGCTAGCGTGCAAAATGGGCAGCGGAAATTCGATCAGCGACGAACGCGTTAGTAACTTCCACTTCATTTTCGCGCCAGTTTTTCATTAAATTCACGTGCATCATCGATAGTGTACATTATCGGTTATTTCACGCGCGCCGAAAACGTCGACAACTTGGACAGAATATGCAGTGAAAACGACACACGTTCGACGAATGAAACGTGTTAAAAACAAACGCCTCCTGTTCCACGCACAGACGACAGCAGTCTATCAGTATAGAATGTGATCAAACTTTCGCTTTAATCGCAGTCCGTTCCTTTGTTGTTGAAATGCAGGCATCTCGCGAACCTGTTATGAAACGTCGAGGCAAACGGTGGCACTGCATTACGACGCGAACAATCTCGAAAATATTTGGGAAGGATCCGCGACCGATGTCCGCGTACGATTAAAGGACTCCGCTAGCAAACTTCCAAACAAGTTTCACGCAACGAAGATGAAAGTCAATAATAAGTTGCTCGATCGATCATACGCTGACTACGTGTTTGTCTAAGTTTCGCGAATATTTGCGTTTATCATATAGCGTATACGATGTCTCGTATAATCTTGAACAGGAATTTTGGACGACTGCCTATCGAGAACGAACGTGTTTCAAGCCTTGAAGACGCGTAGATGGACTTTTCATATCTGCGACTAAATCTCGTTCGGATTAACCAAGTTGTCTGAATTCACGCGGCTTGAATTCGAGCAATTTGAAACATCTTGACCAGTGTGAATCTGTTATTTATTTCACTCGAGGCGTTCCTTTGAATTTCTATGCTCTCGTTAATCTTTCATTAACAAAGTTACTGCGAGTCAGCTTAAATTCAAACAGTTTGATTAACGTCGTTTGAACGACACTTTAGAATCTGATGGACGACCGCGAAATTATCTGCAGTTTAAAACGCACGTAAATGTATTTCAGGGATGTCCGAATAATTTATCTCGAGCGACTGGAAGATATTATAATATGGAGAAACGGAAAACGTGCAGATGTGAAGATATACATATTCCGTGGAAGATGAATGTTCGATTTAATTCTTGAACGATAATCATTGAATCATGATCTTTGAATCGTACTCCGTTTAGGTGCGTGGCGTTATGTTCTTACGCTTCAGAATATCATAATTCAGAATATCTTCCTTTGCACACTTCCAGAGATGCTGCTATACAATGAAAGTTCCTACAATGCACTCCAAGTATTACACGCAAACGAGCATTTCCTGGGATCCTAGCTTTTGTAGGAGGAATCACGTATATTCGCGGCGACGCGACAATCTTCGCGGGTTTTCGGGCGCGGCCCTGTTTATCAGCTGCCGGGTAAACGCGTCAAATATTGGTTTCCTTATCGCGTGAATACATCATGCCGCGTAACATGCAGGCAGAGCACGCGTTTGTCCATTTATCGGCCGTGTTTCGACTTGTATCACTCACGACGAGCGCTAACTACTATGGCGCTAACTCGTACATGGATCGTCAGCACGCAACAGGAGCAAGTTTCTAAATTTTTAAAAAGAGGAGTTACTTCGAAAACGTTACCTTACGGAAGAACTAGTTTGCAACTTGCAAAGTAGATCGATATACACGTATGCTAGTTATATGCTCGCAAGCGTAAATCAAAAATTTGGTACAAGCGCGATTCTTTCCAAGAACGAAATAAATTTCCTATGAATTTTCCAAATTTTACAATTACTCCTTAGTACGATGTTTCGATATTTCTGAACAAAGAGTCACTCGCGCGCCATATACTGCGCGAATTAAGCTTCAAGGAAGGGACGTTAACCTTTATAACCGGCAGTTACACCGATAAATTCTAAGGCACTTCTCTGCTGTTGTAATCTATAGCTGCGTGCTCCGGCTCTCCATTAAGCCGATCTCTTTTATCAAAATGTACACCTACCTATAATTCATTCGCAACTTCAAAGTAGTCATTAAATCAACGCTTCGGCTTTCATACAAACACCATTTGTTCTCTCCTCCCTGTTTTTACCCAACGATTCCGACATCCTACACCAAAAACATCTCCACCCTGTAGAACTCGCTCCGGCACACCCATCGTGGAATCTTTTTCTTTTGCTCGGTCGGCGAAGAACGATAAAGAAAATTAATTCGTAAATCATAGAGCAAGCGAGTGTGAGCGAACGAGATTAGCTCTCGAGCCATGACCAGAACAATTTTTCCTCGAGCAAACAGAAGGTTTGTTTCGGTCGAAGGCCTATGAAATTGCGACGAATCGCACGGAAAGGACAAGGGGAGATCAAAGGGCGGAGAACAAAGGGTCGCGTGGCTGCGAGATCGATGGTGTCTCTCCATCGAGAGATTAATCAATGGCGCCACGTTGGTGACACATTGTTCCTTGGTCACGAGAAAATCTTAATTTTCCCCAGTCAAAGACGCTCCTCGCCCCTTTATTGGTCTAGGTGCGACGAAACAGGGCTCGAAACGTGTCACGCGACGATAGCACGCGTTCCACAAAGAGACGTCTTCGCGGTGCAATAGGGACGAAGAGTCTGTTTTCAAAAGGAAAAGCAGGCAGGGGAACGTGTGATATTGAAAATGTTCGCGAGTGAAAATTTTTGGTTCGATATTAGGGTCTTTTACTACAACTACGGAGAAAGCTTCATGCTGCAGGTGTGGCGGAAAGAAAGTTTAAAATTGACACGTGCATGCGAGTACTAGAAACTTTGCAACTGGATGCTTCTCGCCAGGTTAGTAACAATCATCTATTTTGGGGCAAAAATAAGCGAACAGGCGAGGAGAATAGATACAACTAAATTTCTAATTTCAACTATTTATTAAATAATCTATATTCTGCACTATATAACAAATAAAACTTAAGTATATAACACGAACACCAGTTCGATTAAGCTTCACTGATGTATAATTTCACTACTTGTCTACTTATTGTTCCTCAACTGTTATTATTTGCGTCTATCCATTGCTCTTGTAAAATAGAATTTCCTACAAATTTATGGTAACAAAATTCTAACATAATATCTTTTAAACTTACTTTACACCGTCACCGTACCTCTGAATCACAGAACTTGGTATTATACCAGAAGAAATCTAAATGAAGGATACGCGAAGAAGAGCAAAATGCAAAAGAAAAGAGAAATCTCTGGGCGTACATTCTATCGCAGGTCCCCTAAAATTCAGTTGTAAATCTACCAAATTACTATGACGAGTTCATCAAGATTGATGATTTTGACCATTTTAGTGATTTTAGTGTTAATGGGCCGACAGAGAATTACAGGATCGCCTCGATTTGCATGGTAATGTGGCCTGGTTCGCGATACTGGCAGCTGTTCTAATTGAATTTAAATGGAAAGAACTGTGTTACCGGGGAAGGACTGAGCTCCGTGTGATTCATGGGGTCTGCATGGGGTTGTTTAGGCGAACGGTTTCAGGATAATTTTGCGGTTGGTTGATTATATGGATTCGTTGATTATATGGAAGCTGGAAGCTTATGGCTTGGATATAGAGAGGATTTGTCGGGAGTATACAGAGGTTTCTTTCCGCGAAACGCGGCTAAGGTACTCTCTGAATAAGAATAAAAGGAAAATATCGGACAAATGTAGACTTATTAGGAAATATTGCAAGAACACAGAATAAGAATAAACCGCTTTTTGCTGAGCAGTTATTCCTACGGTATTCTAAATAGAATGCAAGGTAGCTAATTATAGCACGACACAAGGTAGTTTTAACGCAAAAGTTATGAAATACGAAAGGGGAATAACTTTAATAGAGCCTTGAAGTCTTGATCGAACAGAAATCAGGAAACTGTGATTTGCATAAATCGGTATTCCGCGCGTTACAGAAATAAAATAGGGAGATATAACTTAAAGCGAAGTTTGAGCAGAATCTTGTACTAATCTCACGATTACTCAGAAATGACGAAACAATGATTCGTAACGTAACGTTTAAAAATTTTTACTCCAAATACAATATATCGTTACGAATAAGAGTCCTTTAAACTCGAGTGCCAATAATACAGAGCCTTAAACCCTTAAGATGTTGTAAGAAATCCAGGAAATCGAAACGAGAAGTTTCTAACTAATTAGTAATTGATTTTTTACGATAATCATTCTTTCTGTAACATTCAATTAATATCTAAACGTCCTGAACCATAGCATGCTTCATGCTTCAAATTGTAATAGCTGATGCGCGCGCGTTTCCCTCTTGACAGATCAAAGCAAAACTGCTAGGGTCGGGTGTACTAATAAACATTTGTAATTCGTGCAGAAATTTCTCGAGGCTAACGCTATTGACGAAGGTCTGACTCTGGCGATGTAACTTGTCTAAGGAACGCCCACGCCAGATGCGAGATACGAACAGGAACCTCTACGGCATCGAGTAACGTTTCAGACAATCTGACAAACGAATCGTCAGAAATCAAAAATCATCCTTAATATTTTCAATAATTAAAAAAAAATTGCCTCCATCCTATTCACACCTTAAGGAAATCTAGCCTCGAATTATCAGTCTCAAGTTTATCAAGAATTTTATCGAAATGAACAAAGTTCCGAAAGTAAGATACTAACTTCGAATCTCTGATATTCTTCGAAGGCCCTGATAATTCAATGGACTTGCTCTTACTCAAACTAAATTTCAAATGAACCGAATCTGAAAATCTTAAATCACAATTTCGTCGACGCAAAGGACACGAAGTTCGAAAAGTGAGACGCGAATTTTACAACTTCGATCGTTACGCATTCCACGGTTTCCAATCAAAGTCCACGATATATTCAGTTTCGCCTTCATTTTCGACCAATGTGCAAGCCAGTGGAAACATAAATTGTTCTGAAGCTGGCACGAGGTTCGCGGACAGGAAGGGAATCCTGTTAATTAACTTTCCGGCACAAAGGCGGACCGGAACTTATAACGGGGCATCAGGTGACCGACTTTTCGTCCCCTTTTAACAAAGAACGCTGACATCGAAGTGCAGCGGAAAACGCGAGGCGAAAGTAATGACACCGCGACGGAGGGGATGAAAATGAATCACGGACGAGGCACGCTCCATTAAGGATGTTTACCGACTAACGGAGCCTGTGCTTAATCAATGCATCTTTTAATTAGACCCTCGTTAGCTCTGTATCCGTCGCGTCGATAGAGCAGCGGAATTTGAAAGGTCTGAAAATGTTCAAGGTTTGACCAGCGGTCAGTCAACACGCTCGACCGAACTATATAGATTGCGGTTACGACGACTACATAGGAGTCGACTGAGCGAGCGGTCGACTGCAGAGAAATTTTAGTAAGTCGCTTTGTGTAAATGCAAATTTGCTGCACTAGCTCAGTCGACCGCCGATTAAGAGCCGAGTGGCAGGAAAGTTTCCGTCTGCGAACACAAAAACGTAGTTGTGTACGTTGGTAAAACCTAGTTGTATTCAGTTGATCACCGAGTTCAGGATTTTAGATTTTCTGCTCGACTAGGGTTCCTTCACTGCTACTCTTTGCTAGTCTACCGTCGATCTAGTCGACCGTCGGTGAAGCTAGTCGATTAGATTTGCATTTACACAAAGCGACTTACTAAACTATTTCACTAGTCGACCACCTAGCCGATTCGCCTGCAGTCGAACCCTTACGGTGAATGCGTATGCGCACGAACTGACATTCTGACGAATGAAACATCCGAAGATTACGATGTGTACAATCACAAGAATCGATACCTTGGGCACTGTATGAACATTTTTACCTACAGCGTCGTAGGAAATGAAAAATGAGTCTGCAACGAACATGTTGGCAGGTCGATTAACGAACAATTGCGAGCAATTAAATACGTTGACTTATTTATTTCTTATGATGTATTCATTAATGCGTGAACATATTTAATTATTTGGAAATATTAATACGTTCGCTGTACATCCGATTCCATTTTTTACAATGCTAACGAAAAATTTTAATACAACACAGTATATTGTAAAACTTTCTCTATATGTTTAATATGAATTATTACGAAATACTTTTGCGCAAATTCAGGCTTTTTCATTCACGTTCAAATCGGTGTTATACACGTATGATCTAAAATGATGTGCTCGCTCGAATGCGCATCATATGCAGTAAACGTATCGAATTCGTTAAAACAGCAGTCCGTATAAATACGCATGCACACAGTGACCGTTGCCGTGCACGATCGACATCTATGATACGATAAATTCCTCTTTGATCCGGTAATTCGCTTCTTTCAAGAAACTTTCAACTCGAACGTTCGATAAAAGAACTGGAAGGACTGTGCTTCTTGAAAGATCCTTCTTTTCAGAGAGCACTAGCGTAAAATCCAGTAAAAATATAGTAGAGTCTAGTCAAATGGAACAGAGGTGGCGCGATAAATCATCGTTCAAACGATAGGACAGGGCTGGATGTGACACGGCGTCCACAACGACACGCTGTTGAATCCAACGAGAACAATGGTGGCAATAATTTCGTACATTCGCGTCGCACTTTTATGCCGCTGCGCCTGATGTTAGAAAAGAGCGAAGAATGATGAGCGTTTGGCTCGACTACTTTGCGCGTAGGATTGCTGCGATCGAGCGGTTGGATTTACTGAAACGTTATTGCGGCCGATGTTTAGAAGCTTCGTATAATTCACACGTTTCCTTAACTTGCAGGAGAAATCACGGAGTCGAGACTGCAAAAATATTTCCAGATACATTCGAAGTAGATTTGAAATAGCTGATGCGTATGACGGTATATAAATGGAGTGAACTTTCCTTTACGAGAACGTAGGAAAGAAAGGTGGATTGAAATTCTCGTGCGGGCGATTTTCTTTCCAAGAGGAAGGTTACGTTTGTCTTTGATTAAAGTTTCAGTCGCATCATAAGGCGACTAGCTTTGTTTCCTTCTTATTTTTACAACCGGGTTGAATAAAGCGCACGCTGTCTAGGAGGAAGACGATGATTCAAGTAAATTAATATCTGTAACGTACTCGAAATTGCTCAATAGTGTACATTCGGCGTAATACGATTTATCAAAGTCTTCGTATTCCTAATAGTTGGAATTTTTTTTATACTTTGTTGCTACCTTCGTTTTTTAACGAAATGATATGATCCACAAATATATAAACACGTTATAATATCGTCATGAACTCGAGAGTATCAAACATTAAAATATCACTCAACTATCGGGTAATCAAGAAAAATATCTACAAAAATAATTAGCGCAAAATCTCGAAAAAAATTTCTACGATGAAAGTTTCTGTAAAAAAAAAAAAGAACACCGTTCAACGTCTTTTCTACACGCTCGATCGGATGATCTTCTATTTTTTGCGTCTACGTCGCAAATTCGAGGATTCGTTACTAATTGTTCGAGCCCGGCCGACCTAAATAACTTCTTGCAGCCATGAAATCCCGGAAAAAAACCTATATATGTTCGGCAGCGGACTCGTGAATTTTCGCGTTTCCATTCATTCGGGCGGCCCTTTCGGTCGAATCCACAATTATAATCGCAAATTCGAAGGCCGCGCCCCCTTTCTCATGTAAATTTGCTACCGTTTTTTAGAGCGTGACTGAGATGCCTAACGGCTCTTTAGGGCTGATTTATAGGCAAGATACACACGCGATGGCGTGGGGTCAAGTGCTTTCAAACCAGGCGTGTAGCTGCTTCCGACCGTTCGATTGTGTTGTACAGAGGTGATGGAGTACGATTCGACGATTTAACGATTTCACGGTTGGCCTGTTCGTTCCATGATACCATTGCGTTTGTTCTCGATAAACTCGCACGAAACGATTATTATCTACCGTGGATCTCGATTATCGCGACCGGCGGCGTTTCTTTCCTGGCACCGTTTTTACAACGACCTCGTACGCACACTACGCACACTACGCACAGTAGCGACACGATAAAACCGTGGAAGAAAATAATAATTTCATGCGGAACTTACGAGCATTTTCGACGATTTATGTCGACGCATACTCGTATGTGTCAGCGCTGCCATTTCCAAGTAAATTCTTGCCGCGAGGCTAATTCGTACGCGTATCTCGCGTTAAAATACTAGAAACAAGCACCGTCTGACACCGAACACTTTACACGCTGAAATGTTTTCACTCGCCCAGCCGAGATAACGTTTAATTTTGCCGCATTCCGCAAGAGCTAGAACCCCAAGAATTTTTTCCACGACTAGCAGAAAGGTAAGTCGCAGAGAGCACCGTGCCAATGAAATTCATGTTCGCGCGGCGATCACGTAGCCGGTTTTAGAAACGGTAAAACGCGGGTTTATTCCACGACGTGTCGTATTCGACGTTAACCTCGATATGAATATTGCACGATGCTTTCGAAGGTCGCAGAATCGAAAGAAATTTCACGCTCGTAGCATCGAGGATATTGTTGTTCGAGCCTCCTAACGTCAAAGAAGGCGTTACACGCACGAGAAACTATGCCACACCTGTGACGTACGATCGTCGACTAGAAACACGTTGTAGAGATCAATGCAGGAATGGTCATACCCCTTATTACGATGAAAATACCTCTTGTTCCTTGCAAGCTGGTCGTCCATAAAATTCGTACGACATACCCCGCACAAACACCAAATAGATCTCTGTTTCTCTGGCAGTGATATCTGGGGACGATTGCCGTCGAGTAATCGAAGAACCCAATTCTCATTCGTTCGCCCGGCGAGTGTCAAGGTTCGTCGACGCTTTGGTAGTCGATCCACCCTATTCCCGGAAGGAAATCAGGCCATCCTGATCGACGATTGTAACGTCCACGCTGTCCGCTCATCGGTCGAGTCTTCGTAAACACTGGCAAGCTTCGCACTTGGCTCTCATAGTTGCACGAACAATAGCGGCAGATCGATTAACGGCACTGTACGCGGCCGTAGAAACGACGAAAGATGTCCATCGGAATGGAAAATCTCATTGGATTGCTCGAAACAAGATAATCTTCTTGACTGGCTGATCTTGACACATCGATCGTCATGTCCATTTTGCGGCGATCTCTCCGGAGATAGACTTGCCTACAGGGACCTTCCCTTTTCGTACACTCTTCTTTCGTTCATTTTGATCTCCGCGTCAAAAACAACCGATCCCTGTGCACCCGACCGAACATCGCGTTCAACTGACCAAGCACGCTGCTCCCAGCACATCAATTTCAATTCTCCCTCGTCGATCACCACGCACCGACTATCTCCACCAGACAGACAACCAACAGAGACAGAGGTAGTTGCACGAGGCACCCCTCGCCACCTCGGAGTATCGCCGACTACGGCACGCTCCGCTCTCCCCTTCTTTCGCAACCCCTCACGACGATCACGTGACCGGGAAATTTTACTGGCGCAGCGGAATCAAACAACTTCCTGCTACGATCCGCTCTTCGACTTCCTGCGATCCTATAGTGGATAGCACCGCAAGAGTCGGATATCACGCCAACCCTCTCCCTCGGTCGACTCGTCGATCAGTTCATCGTCGCGCGAAACAACGTTTCGAGTCTGAAAACCGACAACCACCGGCACGTCATCCTGAGCACTGGCTGTACTAGAAGCATCATCGATAGTTAGAGGCGACGTTGCTCTTTCAAAGCACTTTCACTTTTTTCTTGTTTTGGCGCGTGTACCGCGAGGCTGCACGTGCACCCACGGAGGTGTCTGCTTCGTAGCCGCCGTTCCCCGTGTGACACGTGTCACTGCGCTCTGCCGCAGCAGAAAAGAAGAACGGCCGGTTCTGTGTGCGTGCGAGAAAGAGAAAGACAAAGATAGAAAGAGGGGGAGGAGGATAGGAGAATGACAAACGCGAGACTGCACAGCGGTCCGTGGACGGAAGACAGACGCGATTGCGTTACGAACGGCAAAGCAGGGAAAGCGTGACGAAGGGGGGAAAAGATAGCGACAGGGAGAGAAAGAAGAAAAAAGGCGGCCACCAGCTCCGTAGCCTTCGATTTTTAGAAGGAAAGTGAAGGCTGCAGACACCGCCCAGCTAACCGCCCGGGTGTGCCAACGCGAAAAACCACCCCCGTAGTGTGCTCCACAACCGAGGCCCCGAATTCTGTCATTGCCCATGCGCGAGGTAACCTTGGTTACCGCGCCCAAGCGCGCCAACTGTCGCCCTGGCGGTGGTCCATGGCACTATCACTATACCCTTGGAAAAGTTTCACGCACCCCGCCGATTCCTACGGGACGAAAACCGTGCGCGCCCCTGCGCGCTGCTCCGTTAAAGGGGCGGCGCGGCAGTGCTGATTATTTTTTCAGCGGGACGCGTTCCTCGCTGTGTCGATGAGTCAGCGATACCGAATTAAAGCCGAGAGCACGCTTCGGGGATTCTGCGAGAGAGGCTCGATTCTGATATATGTCAATAGAATGGAAAATAGAATGGAATTTGAGGATTGCATCGATCGAATATTTTCGAGGTAATCTTGTATAGCGTGTACGTCGTCGCGTGTATTATCGTGCGTGAATTCGAGATATATCAAAGAATATAATATAAGAAAAAATATAATAATAGTCGGTTGAGTGACAAGATCATTTTCTTAAAAAAAAAAAAAGACACGTCGAGCGTTGCTATTCTCATGTGAAATTTAGGTAACCAAGGAACAATTTATTTATCTTATTTCTTTATGCACGTATCTTTACGTTCGTTTGACAACTTTTCTAACATTTTTCGAAATGTATATATCAAGCGAATAAATTTATTGCTCGACCCAATACTTTCCAAATTTCGGTGAAATTTGTAGATTTAGAGAGACTGCGATCGACGAACGTATATTACTTATTCATGTATTTCCTGATGATGTATTTTAAAATTATATACGCGGTCCGTTGAGGTAATCGCTGGTTTTGATTATTACCGTTTGGATTAATCGCGATGATTCTTGCATCGACGAAAGGATTATTTCATTCGCCTTTTGTAGTTTAAAAATTAAACGATCTAAAGAGAGGAAGCTTTTCCAATAGTCACAGAAGTTTTCAGGGCTTTGTACTTGATAAAACCAATTCTTTCATTGCTTAATGAATTCTACGAACTCGATTTAATCACAGGATAATATTTTGATATTGAACAACAGCGTGAAAAGAAAGAAACAAAGTCACCGGGTTCTTTCACCTTCCACTTTTTAATTAAATTGCATTCTGTCAAAAACAAATAAACACACGAGCGTTCTTCGACGATGATGCATCTTACTTGGGAATTAATACATTAATTGCGAACGTACATTTTTGGAAATTGAAATTATATAATTAAATTCCTCGAACTTTCCAATATTACAAACCACATTCGATACGCTTCAAATATATTACAAGGATTAATATAATGCAAACTCGTTCGATTAAACGAATAAAGATAAAGAAAAATCTGCGTGATCTAGCGATGATCTATTTTCTTATATTCTATCTTTATTATAATATTCTATCTTTATAATAATATATTATAAAGATACGTGTAACATCTACTTCGCGTTTAACATATTTCGATTATCTATCAATTTAATCTTCGTAAGTTCCTCTCAGCCTCTATAATTAAACGCCGATTAAATATCCTCTCTCGTTCATACACGCATTAATCTCCTTCCGAATTCATAAATTCTGGCAAACTCGATGGCTGAAATATTCGATATTCATCGATGTCTGATCAAAGTTTCGTAGTACCGGCCCATCGAATCCACTTTGCCAGTGGTAAAACGTATTCGAGTTTATTGTACCTCTTACTACAAACTGTAACCGATTTAGTATCCTCGATATTCAATATTCATCGGCTGTCTGACCAAAGTCTCCAGCTATTTACTGATCAAATTTGCTTGTTCCAGAAGATACTCAACTCCGTTCTCTATTTCTAACCGCATACACTAACCAGTTTAACATCCTTGATATTCGATGTTCATCCAAGTCTCATCAAAATCTGCTTCTCCTTACCGCTATGTTCATCGCTCCATCATCCAACGACACTCGATCCCATTCTATCTTTAATCATCCGTTAATCGTGATTTCGCGTCTAGTACGTTTACTAATACAAGTTAGTCATCCAAAACTTATTCCCCTTACTAAGAAAATTCGTTGTTCCATCGTTGGAGAACACCCAATCCCATTCTAACTCTGGTCATCCGTCATTTACTCGTTCTTGATAATATTCAGACCTGTTCGGTATTTCTAATCGCATACGCTAATCTATTTAACGTCTTCGACGCTTGATATTCAAGTCTGAAATATTATTATATGAAATATTATTCTCATTATTATTATATTCACTGCTCCATCATCAAACGACACCAAATCCCATTCTATCTCTAGTCATCCGTCATTTACTCCTTCTTCATGATATTCAGGCCTGTTCGGTATTTCTAATCGCATACGCTAATCTATTTAACATCTTCGACGCTTGATATTCGAGTCTGAAATATTATTCTATGAAATATTATTCTCATTATTATTATATTCACTGCTCCATCGTCAAAGGACACCAAATCCCATTTTATCTCTAGTCATCCGTCATTTACTCGTTTTTCATGATATTCAGGCCTGTTCGGTATTTCTAATCGCACACGCTAATCTATTTAACGTCTTCTACGCTTGATATTCAAGTCTGAAATATTATTATATGAAATATTATTCTCATTATTATTATATTCACTGCTCCATCATCAACGGACACCAAATCCCATTCTATCTCTAGTTATCTATTAATCGTGATTTCGCGTCTAGTACGTTTACTCGTCTTAGAGGTTAGTCATCCAAGTCTTATTCTCTTTACTAAGAAAATTCGTTGTTCCATCGTCGGAGAACACCCAATCCCATTCTATCTCTAATCATCCGTCATATACTCGTTCTTCATGATATTCAGGCCTGTTCTGTATTTCTAATCGCATACGCTAATCTATTTAACGTCTTCGACGCTTGATATTCAAGTCTGAAATATTATTACATGAAATATTATTCTCCTTATTATTATATTCACTGCTCCATCGTCAAAGGACACTCGATCCCATTCTACCTTCAATCAGCCGTTAATCATGACTTCGTCTCGTACGTTTACTCAATTTCGCGAGACATCTGGCAACGTATCGAAAGGTACGATCACGTGATATCCATTTCTGAAGCAGCCACGCAAGGTTTGCTCAAGCAAATTAACGTAGGCACCGCGAGAATTACTCGCGCATCGCGTAGTTTCCATTACTAGGCATATAACAGATGTAACTTATGCGGGTGACGGAAACCCTCGACATTGTGGTTCGTCCTGTTCCTCTGGGATAAGTGCAGAAACGTTTTCATGGCGGTGCAATATATGGTTGATCTCCGAAACGGTGAGGGATCAAGAGACCCACTTAGTATTTGTTATATAGTGTTCCGATTGATTCGATGTCGTAAAAACAAATATAAGCCGATAGTTTAAGACGTTTTCTCCGCCTTGCTGATGTTATTTAGCTTCCTCCCATCCGTGTATCTAAGAAAATAATATATGTATGTATGTCTGTGGGATACATACAGTTACTGGAATTTATGACACTGTGTGCACTGACAACGTTTTCAGATATATCGATACTGTTTGCCTTCATATCGTATGCATTAAGTTGTACGTAATCTTACGTAACAAATCATTGTATGCAAAATGAAGATGTGAAACATCTGATAAACGTGAAAAGTTCGTTCTAAGCACGGGGAAGACGTTAGATTAACTTACTAATTGCGTTATTAATTAACTAACTTATCGTTGGTAATATTACATAAACACAATGTTATTGAGAAACTAGATAAAGTGAATAGCTTGCGTATTGTTTTATGAAAGTACGAAGAAGAATGTATGGAGCCAAACGATGTGTTTTTGAAAAAATCTTTGTAAAGATTGAGGATAAAATTATCCAGGGCATACAAATTCTATTAATACAGTAAATTCGAAAGCACACGTTACCGTGTCATTTTCTACCGTAGCTGGAAAAGCAGGTTAATGTAGATCAAACCACAAGATGTCTCATAATTTCTGACAACAGTCCGTTACTCTGATAGGATTTGTTTTGTGGACGATGTAAGCGCAAAGGCTGAATTTACCATTTCTAGTTAAGTGCTTTCACGTTACCCCGTAACAATGAAACCGTTTTATCAGATAGATAACGTTTTACAGATGAAAGCAAATACGTATTTCGGTAGTTGAAAACGTAAATTCAGTGACGTGAATTTTACAGTAAATTAAAATCAAAACTGACGGGGTAATTATTATTGTCCAGCTATGCACAACGTTCTCCAAGCTATTTGTATAAAATAATTTGACAGATATCGTTGTTTTTCTGTACCGTGCTTATTAATTTTCCTCCACCACAAGAATCATCTTTTTTCTTCGAACAGAGCATTTTTATTATAGTGAAATTCTACATAGCGAATAACTAGGCGGAATAATATTTACCGAGAAGACGTGAGATGTTTAATACAACACAGAGAAATTTATTGCGGAAATTAACACGCAGACGTTCGTCACAGTGGTGTTTCAAATGTCGGAAAACTAAACATTACAAAGGAAAAAAGAATCGCCGACGATGCAGGGTCATTTCGATATTCGAATAAAAATTCACGTATGATAAAAGCTAGTGTACCAACGTCATTAATGCAATACATAAATGACACGTCTCCGTGACAAGAACGATATCAGGAAACCGTGGTGTCACGATTTACGTTTACAAAAAAATAAAAAGAAATATTCAAAGGACGTGAAAAATATGAAAAAATATTGGAAAGACGCGAAGAAAATAAAAAAAATATTCGAAAGTTACAAAGCGAGACGCAAACGAACAAACTGGCTATGCGAATTTTCCACGTAACGAAATTGCAAATCTCTCACCTGCAAAATTCAGGCATTAATAAAAGCTATAGAGAAGTTCGGAAAGGCGATGAAACGCGTAATAGCTGGGAATTAATTCGGTAAATGATTGGAATAGGCGAGCCAGAAGGAAATCCTGCAACGAGAATTGTTTAACCTTGCTTAAGTAGCATAAACTTGCTAATCCACGCGATATTGGTCGCCACGGGCTCGCTTTAGCGCTAGTTCTGCTAACTTTCCGCAAACTTTCGAAGAAGCGTGCGCTACGTCAGCTTTTCCTGTTGTTTTTAACGCTTCAGTTTCTGAACATGTTTGTACGTTCGCGAGCCAGCGATTGAAACATTAAATAAGTTGCTACGGACTTACTGTGAAACGTAAACACTCTTGAAAATAAAATTGAAACACGTGAAAATTTCAGTGTTTCAGCGAAACGTTGTTATTTTTAATATAATATTAAGTAAAATGCTAGTTGTGAAGTTGTATAAACGTCTATTATATGTATTATCCTACGATCGGATAGCATTGCGGGATACTTAAAAATCATACTGATACGACCGATCGTACGACTGGGATCTTCCGTGTCGACCGTTATAGCGTAAACAGGAACTACTTTAAGAACGATAAAGAGCTTAAAAGAAAACAGAAAGCATTATCTTCTTTCGCGGGGACTTGCTGCAACTTCCGAGTCACTTCAGCCGAAGTTAGCGTTTTAGTGCCGCAGCGCCGTTAAATATTGTCCAAACTATTAAAAAATGGTAAAACAACGTGGCTCAAAGATGAACGGCGACGTTGCTGATCTACATTACTCCATTAAGAAGCAAGCTCAAAAGTTACATAAACACAATGTTATTGAGAAACTAGATAAAGTGAATAGCTTGCGCATTGTTTTATGAAAGTACGAAGAAGAATGGATGGAGCCAAAGATACGTTACGAGCGTCTGCTATAAAAGTATAGAAACGTAAAAGAAATTTACACGATTTAGAAGATCTATATTTCATAGTCTTCTAAATATTTCAATTTCTTCGGACTTCGTAAAATCGTGCAATCTAGGGGTGCAAGAAGAAACGAGAAACAGCTTGTGGAAAGAGTAACAAAATCCTTAGAATTCTTCTTCTATTGCAACAGCGTTAAAAATAGAAATTCGATGATTCAAAATTGACTGGAAAAAATGCAAATAGAACGTTGTCCGAGTCCAACGTTTGCCACTAACAGGCACTAATCAAATTAAACTGCTTGTACTATTTAAAGATTCTCAAACAACCTATGTATTATACACACCATGCAATTTTTATACCTGTACTTCTCTTTCATTTAATCATTCATTTAATAATTAATAATAATTTATTATAAACGCAAAGAAATATCCGCCCCGCTGGTGTCCCAATTTGCAATCTGATGAATCCAAATCAGAAGCTTACGGAATACAATAGAACACATTCGAAATGACTTGTATAAATTCAGGTGATCCGCGGTTATTACTCGATGAGAAAGATGAGCCGGAATTAAGACAGTTCCGATTCTTATTACCATAATAGCGCACAGCCATTCAGCAAATCGCACTAAATCTACATTATGCATGTATGCTAGCCTACTGACACAAGAAAGGAATATGAGATGCCGGCAACCCTAAGGAAGTAGCCCAGCTATGGCGTTCTTTCGTACGCTGCAAACACAATTTTTATGTTAATGTAATAAGAAGTCGTGTCGACGTCGAGGCGTCACGCATTTCCCAACGAACTTTCTTCCAGAAAGTTGAACCACCTCCAACGGCGGAACTAATAATCGTAAGATGCTGGTAAACGAGCATCTTTAACCAAGATCGAGTATTCTTCGAAATTTTGATTAAGATAAATATAATGGCGAAAGTGGATCGTCTGTATGAAGAAACTCAACTACGGGATTGCTTCAGATTTTCTTATCGCGTAATGTTCTGTTCAATTACAAAGGTAGATTCTGGGATTTTCTGAAGAGCTGAGCGATATATCTCGAAGTTGCGCAATCAAAGAAAACCTAATCGCTCGGCGATAGAATCTTTAAGGTTAACAAGATGAGCTTATCGTTTTAGAGGAATATATAGAAAATTTCGCAAAGACTTCCAGAAGATAGAAGAATCTGTCTTTTCCTCTTTCACCTGTGAAATAATCGTGGAGTTCGTAACGAAGACGATCCTCGTCAAATTTCTCACCCTTTTATGCAGTTAGAATATTACGAAGAATATTATGCAAAGAGTGATCGGTGTCTTGACTTACTAATGAACGAAAATTAACCGATTCTACGAAAACAAACTGTGTCACGATGTTTGCAAGTTCATCGTTTAAATAGACGCGATTCTCTCGCTATATAATTCAAAATATACTCACAATATTTTGTTTAAACGGTTGAAATGTATCGAACAGATACATGTACACGCTTTCGCTTTCCTGGAAAAAGACACATATGGGCAAGGTTTGATTTGATTCTTCTCTGTTTAGGAGTCCCCAAATTATTCAAATCTTTACTTGTAAAATTTCCATATTTTATATATTTACAGGGGAAAAAGATACGTCTACAGAAAATTTCTCGTTCGATCACTGAGAATTCACTGAAATTTCAAACCCATCTTCTCAAAGAGGAACGCAGAGGGAATCTGCATTAAAGGAACTACAGACTTTTTCGCTGGATCGCATGTACAGAGGGATCCATGGAAGGAACAATATTCGAAACGAACAATTGCAAACCCGTGGAATTCCCTACGACGTCAGAATTTACCTTGTAAGCATCGTGGATCCCTCCCGAGAGTCGATTGTAGTCTCACGTTTCGAATCTCGCCCCTCGGGCTGCTAGTCCGTGGAACAGCTCGCCAGGGACTTTCATGGTACCGTAAGAAAATAGGGGCGTACTTTCAGACGGCACCGATGCTTTTATAAAAGAACGGAAAAAGACAGAACGCTGGTTCACCGAGCACAGGCCGACTGAAACTGAACCTTTTGCAGCCGAAACGCGATTAGTCCGACGTCTTCGATGCCTTTGGTCGCGATACTTATCGGGGTTGGATTTCTTACGAGAAAGAAAAACGCGATTCCCTCGCGAGAATATTCTATGACCGTCTTTCAGACATTCTTTTTCATCTTCCTTCTTCTATTTCTTCTTCTTACTTGTTGATATTATACGCATAGCGGAATTTTTGCGATACTTGTTCGTAAAGTGACTTTTACGCTCGATGTTACTTTCGTTAGATACATCGTATCATATTATTGATAACAACGATAAAGAGACAACGATAATAAAATCTTACTACGTTTCAAGGATTCTCGAGACTTCGGATTTTTCAAGAATTTCTTCCTCTCCCTTGATGTCATATCGTGGAATTTATTTAATTTTGTTATTTGACTTTTTCTTTTTTAGAATTTTAAACGTCAGATTAATGACAATAACACAAAACTGGTAATAATAAATTAATAATTTCATTGTACTTAGCAAAAATTGTTGACGCGTAACGAAGTGAAATATCAAAACGAGGCCTAAGCGCTGTTTTAACGAGAAAAATCATTCATTGGAATTGCATTGGATCCATATGAAGTTGCCCGAAAGTTGAACGCGTTGTGCTAACAGGGTCGAAAGTTTCAGAATATTCCTTTTATGATACCTCGAGGTGAGACATTCTAATCGGTCCAACCCTTTATCCAAAGTTTAATACCGTACGAGTCTAAGTTTCAATGAATATTCAGGAGCACAGAATGTAATATCGACGTCTTTACCTGTTCAAGTTTTTTAATCTCACGGTAACTAACGCGGATATTGAATTTATCGCGTTTTAGTAGAATTTATATAACGAGCATCGAAACGAGAGAAGCTGCAAATCGTATGCAATTAAAATCGCAGCGCACCGGTTTGTCTCAGGTACAATGAGCTCGAGATCAGTTTCGAATGTGCAACGTGAACGTTTACTTTGCAAGTGTAAAGGTAATTAATTAATTTCGAATAAAAATTGTGCACAGGAAATGATTACCTGCGAGCGGTTCGCAAACAATTTTCGATTCAAAATGGATACCAATAACCATACGGTCGATGAAAGAATTTCGTGCAGCGTGACTCTTTTCTGATGTAAAATGAAACCGGCTTGTTGGTTTATAGGTATAAATTCAATAAATGCATACAGCGAATGATTAAAATTGGAATTGCTGGAATTTAATGTACTTTCAGAACGAACGATATAACGTCACCTCTCAATCAACGTCCGATGCTTTAAATTAAGTTGTATACAAATTCACAGCGGAATGTTTTTATAGCCAACGATATTCCCGAGGGATTAAAATTTGTAGTTTCGTTCAAGATATGTACAATGAAATCAAAATTCTGCGATTATTGAAATTTAAAAGTTCCGTTTAGTTTCATTCGCTCTTCTTTAATTCTGCTGTGACCATCGAATTTTTGCGTTTCGACATTGCAATTGTCTCAATGAACAGAAATATTGCTAACGTTTTAACTAAACGTCTAACATGAAATTGAAACGAGAAATCAGTAACGATTCTTTCATTTCTCCCTCTCTTTTTTTTTTTTATTCAAGCTTAAGATATTGCTTAATAATAGAAAAGTACGAGCGTACCGAAAAAGCGCAACACGGTTAAAGGTAATCTAAATGAAACCGGTCCCTTCTAATTCAATTCCCTCGCATGAAATAAAGAAATTTATTACCCTGATACGATTTCAGGAAGCCATTAGCCCATTCTTTATCTCTAGCGATATTCGCCTAGGTCCGCGGTAATTAATCGGAACTGCAAATTTTACTTCTCCCAAAGAGAGAAGAAAAGAAAGGTAGAGAGAGAAGGATAGAGAAAGACGATCAGCCGCGAACAAACAAAACAACGAAGAAACGAACGAACGAATAAGCCAAACAATGTTCGTTAAAAAAGACTAGCAACTGCCGATAAGCATATCCAATCGATATTCCGTAAAATTTTTTCAACAACAAGCTTTTTCTCCGTGTTACGTAAAAAAAAAAAGAATCTATTTCTGTTTAAACTCGACGTCGTTAAAAGGAAACGTCGTACAAAAGGGTATTTTCCGCGTAATCCGATCGATAACACGGAAGATTCGTCGGCAACGACTCACCTATTGCGTCCTTAAACACGTCCACGTGTATGTGTGCGGCTATTTACAAAGAACGTACGATAGGAATGTAAAAGGTGGTGCGAGCGAGCGGAAAGCAAGTCATCGAAATCTTTTCGTCGGAATTCTTGAAGAGGTGGCGAAGGAAATGCTGTACGAGTCGCAAAGTTACGGAAGAATCAGCCACGTTTCTTAACGAGACGTCCCACGGGCAACGAGGAAAGTTACTTTGTTTCAGCAACTTTCGATATCGACGACATTGTTGAGGCTGAGTGGCACCCACGCGTGACTCCGTGATCCGCGTAATGGGTGCTGCCGAAGTGTTTCCGCGGTGTGAGTGTATTTTCACAGTGAGAATTCGTGTGAATGACGGGTGATTGAGAATCGCTCGAATGTTTGGATTAGAGCATCGGAATGGAGAAGCAATTCGGAGGATGCACGTGGAGATTTGGAATGAATGGTGCCACGTGGAAATTTATGTACGCGCGATAAAAATGATTTTTCGCGTGTCAGAATTTTGCGTAATACGAATGAAACATTTTAAAAGATCTGCTAATTATCGTTTACTTTCCAACAATTTTGTCAGAATTTTGCGTAATACGAATGAAAGTTTTTAAAAGATCTGCCAATTATCGTTTATTTTCTAACAATAATTCTTGATTTAAATAAAACGTATTTACATGCTTACATCTTTCCTCGTGCCCTTCCTTTTTGCTTCCTTTGCTACAAGTTTTATACCCCACAGTCCTCGGTAGCTCTAGTTTTAAAAATGTAATACTATCGAGTAAGTTAGACTGTGAGTTTTTGGTAAAACTTACGAGCGTTGAAAGTTAGAATCGCGGCTCAACGTTGAAACTTTAAATTTATATTCTTCGATAAAAGTCAGTCCGCAACGTAATATTCTCACAACAGCTGCAAAGACTGTTTCATTCGTGAAGAGTAACGTTTCTTACGGATATAAGGCGCTCGTACGATACCATTAGGGGAATGTTGAAACATCTAAGATGATCGAGGGACACGTCTCGGACCACTGCTAGAGGAAGAAACTTTCAAGTTCGCGACAGCAAAATCGTGAGACCAATTCGCATCGCGCTAGAATTGTGAGACGAAGAAAATTACGATTTTAACGCTACAGAATTGAGAGATTTCGTATATCGTATTTCGGATGTATCAAACTGCTATAATGTACCATATTAAAGTGGCACAGTCTTAGTTGCAGCATCGCGAAACTTCGGATAACGTGACCCAGATCTGTGGAAAACGCATCAGACCACTCTAATAGTAGAACTTAAGAGGAGACTTAAAGTGCACGATTCTATAATACTAAAACTTAGCACAGGTCCTGGTATGGCGGGGACGTCGATCTCAAATTTTCAAATCCTACATCCCGAACCTCTGTTTTCAAATTCAGCACTCCGAACCTTTGGCACTGGCTCCTAGATCCCGACCTAAGACACCTAGACTGGGATAATCCAGGATTTAGGGTCATGAATTTCCACGTGTTACAGATTCCAGAAGGAATTCACGATGGACCTTGGCAGGTTTGGTGTCTTCGAAGCCGTGGATCTTTTTGATGCTGCGATTTTTTAATATCATTCGAATATTAAAATTCACGAAATTCGCAATTAATCGACTTTAGAGCGACTTTAGGCCAACCGCGTGACTCCGAAGTCGCGGGCTTTAGAATACGATCACCTTTTTTGAAACTGGATCAAACGACTTGAGCTTTCTTGAGTGGTTAGCAGGATTAGTCGACTAGCTGACACAAACATTTCGAAAGAAGTGCAATTGACGACTGTACAACGTTTGAAACTTTCATGTGGAATTAAACTACGCAGCACTGTAATGATTTGTATTGGATCGATCATTGTCAGAGTCATGTATCAGGCATTGAAAACTTCGATACTATTTTTCTATACTTCTTTACTTACATCTTTACATTTTGATACGTTCCTAGACTACTAGTTCTTAGACTCAGAAATCTAATCAATCAATGGCTTCACTTATTAATACTTTAAATTGTTACTCGGCAAGCAGATCGCCAATCAAAGAAGAAAATAAATAGTAATCATACGAATTTTACAGATTGCAGCATCTATCGCATTTTTATCTATCGTAATTTGTTCTTCAAGCTCTGAACATAAAATTATGGAGATTCTAAGGATCGTAAAACTTATAAACGTTCTTTATCTTTTGCTAATAGCCTCTCTCCAAGTCTCATTGCCGTAAAACGCAAAAACAAGGCCAACAAGCAAAAACAAATATGCCAAAGTTATGCGAGCGTAAATTACTTTTTTGGCGGCAGAATGTCCAGGGAGAAGCCACGTTGTTTCCTTCGAAAGACATCCCTTTGTCCGAGAAGCCTTGTTGCTCGAGACCCGCATAGCGGAGAAGCCAATCTGTCTCAGATGGCCTCGTTTGATTGTACCAGCATACTGACTTCACAATTAACCGTCGTGAAATGCCTAAGCGACCGATGTTGTTGTTTAAAACCAATGCCGACCGGAATGACGATCAAACCGAGTACGACGACTTCATCCTCGTTGTTTTTCAACTGAAAGCAATCGAATGTACTTCCGTCAGAATCAACCCTATCGTTGCAACAGTTTCCCCAAATGGAGGCTCGCCTTTGTACCGCGTTCTTTGTACTCCGGTCTCGTTCAGGTTACACGACACGATTCAATTTACAGCACAAATCGCACGTGTACCGGTTGCTTGTATCTGTGGTTACTTTTTTAGCGAGATCCACGTTAACACGCGCATTTTTTTTACATATCTTCCAATGGAGCGTCATTTCAGCCGAAGATCCTACATTTCATTTCGATATCGTCAAATTTTCGTAATCGTGCTACTAGTGACACGAAACGTTACGGTCAGATCTCTAATTAATCAGCGTATAAATGCGATAGTGAACGCAGTGACGTGGAAATACTTTTCGTAGCCACTGTACCACTTTTATGTTGTTCTTTGAAAAACTGTATTATTTCTGATGGTTGGGGCTGGCGTCCAGGTCTCTAGCGCACTTGCTAGGTGCGTTATTTCAGCAGAGAATCGAATAGATCAAAATGTATTTTCCTTATTATATATCTGTTCACGCCGATAATTCGCGACAGTTGATCTTGAACATTATGTAACTCTTGTCATATTTTTCTCGAGTAGTGACAATTTCAGTGAATTTCATAGGAATGGAAGATGGAAAAATAATTGCATCCCTTTCATTTTTTTTACGTTTTGTTTCCATTTCTCGTATCTTTTGTTACTTGTTTTTCTGCTGAGTAAATAGCGTATTGCAGGAAATATATTTCCGACCTCCAATTTTGCAGACTGTTTTCATCCTCTATGCGATGATTCGTGATAAAAAAAATGTAGGTTAAATATTTTTCCGATAAGGAAACTCGGCACTCTCTTCGAAAATTTCATCAAGATCAACAGTTGGAAAAACATTCCTCTTGAGCTTTAGAATGGTCTTTTCAGTAAGAAGACTTCTTAAAGGAGAAACTGTTATTTTTATTTCTTTCCTTTCGTCCTCGCGATACAATACATAATTCATACAAGATTGTTTTAAATATGGAAGATTTAATGCGCGCGTTTCAGTTGAATTATTTTTCCAATGAGTTTATTAAACGACGTCACGGGAATATCGTCCTGCTGAACGTATTCAGCTATAAATTAACTTTGTTCTGCTTTCAGAATTTATGAAGCAATAAACACGCCCTTTTTAGAGCCTTCATCAGTTATTAACCGCGAAGTTCGGCACACTTAGCGGCACGAAACAAGCGGGGAAGAGAAAGAAAGACTGAAAGCACAGAAGATGCAGCATGCGCGCAGCGAAAGTCAAATACAAGTATGTCTTTATGGATATGAACGTTTAACGAACCAACTGTGCCACCGACTTTCACGAAACTCCATCTAATCGTATATGCTTGGAGAACAAGAATCTTTTACCTCGAAGAAAATGGTACTACATGAAAATGTTGATTTGTGCAATGTGCACAGTTAAATACATATTTGATTTTAAAATCTAGTAAAGAATACTTTTGAAAACTCTGCTCTATGGATTCATTACACGCGTATAAACTTTCACAATTATTTTTTATTTTTTATTTTTTGTATCTTCTTCGTTGTACCATAGATTTCCTTCTGTATTGGATGCTATCCTTGTAACTTTTATTTATCAATCGAATGGCCAATTTTAAATCATCAATTTCCCGTCTCTTTTATCGTATATTTTAAATAGAATCTCGTGCAATGATTTTCTTTTGCACTTAATGTCATTCATAAAGATTTGTCCCATTTATGAGCAGAATGCTAATCTTTGCATATATATTATATTATATTAATTAATTTATTATCTTAATTTTAATTAATTTATTATTAATTTATTTATTTATACATTATACTATATTAATTTTCTTTGTAACAGTGATATAGCCGCGAGAAGGTAATTTTTCAGGAGATAAAGAAAACCAATTTCATATCTTTAATCAAGTAACGAGAGAAATATTCGATGACACGCGCTGGTGATTATGAAAATAGTGTAAGTTTAGAACTCAAAGAAGTAGAATTGTTAATTTGTTTTATGCCATATCGGTCTATGCAAGAATGATATGCAAGAATGATATGCAAGAATTTTTGCATGAGAAATATTTGACCTAAGTCACTTTCATAGTCACTGGCACGTATTAGCAACAAAGCGAATGGATTAATTGAACCATATTTTGGCTACTTTCAAGTTCCACGTATATATATATATATATATATATATATACATAGCAATAACAAAATTAGCATAAAAACCGCTGAAAAAATCAGGCATTTCTAAGTACAATGACGAGTTTCATTGAAAATTTGCGAAATTACAATTATTTTTCAGACCAGCGACATTCTGAAATCCTACACGTTCGAAAAAAAATTCGCAGCATAATAAATATTCGAAGCTAACGCTGTATTCTCACCGATCGTGTTGCCACACGAGAAAATTCCACCACGTAGAAATCAGCTTGCAGATGCATCGACTTTCGGATGCTCGATTCTTGTCTACAGTGCCGCCATTACTAACGAGAACTCGAAGCTTTCGATGGAATTCAACGAGCTGAGCCAGAATTTCCCCACGAATGTCTTACGAAATCCAAATTCCACGGCATACGAGATGAAGAAATAGCTCGATCCACATAAAATATTCCTGTTATGTCGGCGAAAGCGGGACGGGACAGCTTCCGCGAAGAAAATGCTGTACACTGTCGGCAAGATAGGATATAGTTCCTTTGCGGGCAAATAAGATACACGCTTTAGGTAGATGTGTATGGAAGTAGTTCTTTGGATGACAAACCGTGACGAAAAGACGTTGTGGGATCTAAGAGCCTGTAAATCAACGGGACTTGGCTGCGGAAGCTGTTCCGAGTGCTTGTATTACATTCTCACACTCACCGAGGGATTTATTAATAATGTAAGTACTATAGCAAATGGAACCACAGCTATGTTTTGCTATGCGTTTATTTAATATCCTGCGTTTATGCGATATATTTTTATAGAGGATATTATCATCATCGACAGGCTATGAATTTATTGAGAATTTATTAACAATGAAAGTATCGTATTCGTCAAAATAACGGGTTTCAGAACTTTTTCCCCTGTCGTACACAGTACACGGAGATACTTTGGGAAATTAATCTGTTTTCTTTTTCTAGAATTGGCTCCCATTCGTGCGTCGTAGCTCGTTTTTACTAAAAACACGGAGATTCATTATTTAAAACACAGAAGTGCTTTGGAAAGTTAATTTGTTTTTTAGAATTGATTTTTATCGACAGGTTGATGATTTGTTTTTACGAAAGTTCGTCATTACTAAAAACGTGGAAATTTATTAACGAAAACGTAGAGGTACTTTGGAAAATTAATTTTTTTTTTTTTTTTTTTTAGAATTGACTTTTATCGATGGGTTGGTAGTTTTTCGTCTGTATAAAATATAAACAGATACACTATTTGTCGCGAGAGCACGTGTTAAGTAGTTTAGCTTTTAGACGTATGATTCGTGTGACTTCCTGAGTAATCAATACGAATAATTCTGGAATGAAAATTACTGTATGTATTATTTTCTTCAGCCATCCTGGAATTTCGGTCGTGTAAATATGTATAATACTCACTTCGGATTATTTGGTTGGTTCTTTGTTTTCATATATTTTTTCGTCTTATAATTTCCTTTGATGCAGCTGAAATATTTCAGACATTTCTTTAGTTGTTCGTTTTTGACATAGCACAGTATAATATAGTAGTCCTAGTGATAAGAATATTTATTTGCTTTTATTGCTGGATTTAATAGCCATCGTAGTCTGTTCATTGTGAAACTATTGCAATCGTTTATGCATTACCTTTGCTAAATTTTACGATTTGTTGATTTTAAAGTAGACCATAGGTTTTGTTTATAAAAATTTACAAGAACCATTTGTATTAACGTTATAAAAACGATCAATCGTAGAAATTGAATTTTTGGAATGAAATATTTCTACTCTGATTCTAAAGATCGTAATACACAGAACCTTGTAATACATCGAAGTTATCGATATTGGAAATTGTAACTTGGAAATTGTTTTGCTTGTAATTCACGAACCTGATTCTGATTTACCATTGAAGCAAGGTCTGTGTGTATTATTGGGAATTATTGACGCGAAACGTAGATTTAATGAGATATCGAACCAAATTTCGTAATAACAATACGTACATTATGCAATACATATGAAATTTATCCTAGTTCTATAGATCTAACAATGTCTTCTTAATTATAATACCGTAATTTTGATATACGATAATCCTGCATTTTTGTGATTCTTTTCTTTGAAACACGTTTGATGTTGTATGTTGGATACTTCAAATACTACTAGATATTTTAGAAAATCCTAGTTCTCGATCATTAAATGCAAATTAATTGTCAGTAATTAATAATCAATGCACGACTCTCATTCTCAAATAATCTCTCAATTATTGAATAACCTCTCAATTTTGAAAATTAAACTTCATTCACTCGCGAAACAACAGTATTCGTTTAACGCACAGACATTACAATTTAACAGAATTACTTTTGCTAACGAAAGAACAATTTCCAATTACGAGGAATTTCTCGATAACCAAATAAAGCGCTTCAAAATTTCCGTAATTTTTTCACGCAAAGCGAAACATTCACGGTGGACACAATGTAATATTTCACTTTAACTCTTCGTCTGACTTCGGTGTTTACAATTTTGTAGCGAGTATCAGATCAATTAATAAAGGCCGCGCCTCTCACAAAGCTTTAATTAAAACGTCCGGCATCCTCTGTCGTTTTTTCGTTTCATGATACGGGCAGCACTCGAAAATCGTGACACGCGAGGATTCGCGATACATATGTTTGTCACAAAATAAAGCTACGTGTGTGCAGTGCAGATAATAACGACAACGAATCAAAAGTAGCAGCTTGTTTCGTTATGTCAATTTTTTAATCCATTATTTTTCTCCTCTTCCTTCCTACAGAGCAAACATTTCATTTTACTCCCATTTTATCTTTTATTTTCTTTTTAGAAAATTCTACTTTCGCTCTGTTGCATAAAAATATGAACGTAAAGTAGTTTCCAGACTGGGTGTCCCAGGAAAATTACTCAAATATAAATCGCTACACATCGTCTTCGCAAAATTCCTCGTCAAATTGATATTACAATTAATTTATAATTTTACCGCTCGTCTGATTTTCATCCGTACCATCTATTAAGAAATAACTCCAAACGAAATTATATTTTTATATCGTAACACTCTGCTCACGTATTTACAATTAGCATGAACTTTTACAAAGTCTTTCTTTAAAATTTCATTATTCTTAATTTCTATTTCGTACCCAAATCCGCGATACCTACAGTATATCTAACTAGAGTATAAGAAAACAATTATCGTGGAACTCCATTCATTCGAACATAATTTTACTCTGGTCCATTGAACGAACTTTCACTTGAGTCTACTCGTTTTATTGAATTTTATTTTATTTTATTTTATTTAATAAAATACTCACGCGAACGTGAATTCCTATCGTACGAACGAAAAGTTCTTATAAGGTCTCCGGTTATATAAATTGCTTGTCTTCCAGGAGATACATATAGAAGGATACGGTTCTACTGTATTGGAAAAATTCACCAATTGTACGATATGTGTTAGGCTCAGTCTAGAAAACATAGGAAAAGTCTGAATGCTTTTACGACTTTCGTAGCAAAAGGATGTTTTTATCTGCGAGTATGGCACGGGCTCGACGTTTCGAAAATATATTTCTGCGTGACTCGTGCAGCAAATTTGTTGGCCACGATTACTTTTGAAAGAACCATCAACCAAGAACTTTTCAATCCAAATAAACAGAAAATTTAGTCGTACTAAAAACTTACACGACTTCGTCGATACAATCTACCGACAAAACGCTTTCGCTGTGAATAATTTCATTCAAATAGTATCCCCTAAATCGACTAAGACATCGATGATGAACATTCCAGAGTGTATCGAGCATTATTATCATTACTATATCACCGTATTTGCTGTTATTTACTATATTACCATTATTTACTATATTACCTACATCGTTTAATCAAAAGTATTCGAATTACGTATTATTTGAAATACCCACAATATCATATTTATACGTTACAATACGAAATGTGGATTACTTTATACGAAATACCAGTCGGTGTGCCTCGTCGCGAAAGCGTTAATAACAATAAGAAGCAAATTCTCGCATAACCGCGCATCGCAACGGAATTAAGACGCTCTGCGTTCCATTGACCTGGAATCTGTGTTGATTTTGCCCACGACGCACTTGATATGCGCATAATATCGCTTGTATGAGGCAATTGCGCAGTCATCGAGCGTTAAAGTGGATCTCAAAGGCGTAGCTGTTTTCGAAAACGGCATATGTAATGAGCGCAAATATTCGACCATCGCTCGTACGCTATTCCAAAAGAGAATTCGTGAAAGAACGACGATCGAGAGTGGATAACGACGAGTAGATTGATCGAGCGCTGTATTGTAGGAACGTGTACGAGTTGCGGCACTTAAAAATTCGAAAAAGCTGTCGGAAGGTCGTTTGCCGAACACGAGGACGTAATATCCGCGATGGAAACGAATTAAACGAGAGATCGTTGCGTGCACGATTAAAGTCTGGTAATTTCCGGCCAATTCGTGGTTAATTCTTTTCGAGCGGAACCGCGTGTCGTTAGTTGTTTACTACGGCTGGCAATTTAGCCGGCGATAGGATGCATTAAACTTCTGTTTTACGAATCGTAATTATCTTCCTGAATGTTCGTTTCCTTTTTCTGGCCGTTTAATTACGCCAATTCCAGGGAAATGTAAATAAGTATGAAGCAGCTTTTCGACGCATTTCATAAAGGCGACGAGAAGTGGATTTTCCAGAAGTTCGAAGTGGAACGTCGTCGAAAATGATCACAGTGGAAGATCGAGGGATAATTTTAAAACATTCTTCTGTGCACGAACTGAGAAGGAACTGCAGTATATTTGATAATTCTTTAAATATTAAGCCAGGATTCGTTCGCTACAAATGACGTTTTTACGTTCCATGTTGCTAGAGTGGAATTTTGTTCAATTTCGGAGCAGAATTTCGTGACAAGAATGATTAAATTCTTCGTCAAGTTTAACATTTTACGATAGCTCTTCCCAATCAAATTTTGGAAACGATGTACTTACACGTTGCATCGCAGATATCGAGGTTAAAGCATCTAGTCCATACGTCACAAAAATCATAGAAGATTTCGATACATACAAAAGAAGCTATTGAAAAAGCAAACTGTGGTTCACCATTTTTTAAGGCGTACAATTTTCAAGCTCAAAGATAATACCAAATATTTAATCGTACGATTCGATCGATTATCGTCTTCCATACTTTAATTGGTATCATATTTGAACACCGAAAGGAATATAAAACCATTTCAAGGGAAACTACACACTCCATCGCTTGACGATCGACAACCAAAATGCCATTCCACGTGATAAACCAAATCTCCTTTCACTGCTAATCGACCAAACGCGGCATAAACGAAACATTTATATTTCCCTTAACGCGGATACATTCGAAACACCATCGAATCCTTCTCAATAAATTTTCACGCGGTTCCTAATCGCCATGAAAATCTTTTCCTCCTCGTGGTTCCTTATCATCCATCAAAGTCTCTTGACCCCACAAATCTAAATCCTGGCCATCCCTCTTTTTATTCTCCATGCCCTTCTCCGGGCGTCTGAATAAAAACTTCCATTCCACCCTACAGAAGAGCAGCAAAAAGGACGACGAAATCACGTTCCTACGTCGTAGCACGAAAACTGGATATTCCTGCAGGAAATATTCATAATGATGTCTAGGAATACCTTTGCAGCGTCAGACCGCTAAAATTCTCTAGCGAGACACACGAGATTTCATGCAAATCCACTTTATCACTGCAGCTTTGTCGTCGTCGAGCCATTGCTGTTCTACTTTCACACCTCCCTCCCACTTCCCTCGCACAGGATGTAACGTACGGCAACGATTTATTGCGTTGCTATGTCCGGGCCGACGCGTTTCATCCCTTCGTGGCGAACGCGTCTCTGCTTATCGTGCCTCGATCTTTCCAATCGATAGCGCCCTTCTCTAATACGTCTCTCTCTCCTTCGCGCTTCCTCAACTGAAACTCACCTGTTTCGCGTCACAACCTATTCTCAGTTTCGAATTTCGCACGAGCGGTTGGTTCATGGCGGAGAATCTGTTTCCGTTGGGCCGGCGGTTCTACGAATGTTGATTCTCCCTGTAATCCATTGCAATACGTGGCTGCCGATGTATGATCTGAATCAGCTTGTCCATCCAGGCTTACGGAAACAGGTCTGATTGACGATCGAACAGATTGCAGGGATTCGATGACACGAGAAATACGTGAGGTAAGAATAGACGCGATGAGATGGTATACGATGTACAGATGTGGCTACTAAAAATGTGATAATCGATGTAGATTTCGGAGCAAGCGATCAATCAATCGGAATCTTGTTCTTTCGAGAGGTAATCTTCTCGAAGGTGTGCGCGTGTGTGGGTAGTTTTGGAGAATTATTCGTAACAGCGAAAAGAACGCGACGAAGAAATTATCGTACGCATATGGATTGGTGTTTCGATCGGAGCAATTTTTATAGTCTAAAGATGGAAATATTATAATAATTGTTCGTGGATTTAGCAAAGTGTCGTATCAACGATCTTTCGCTTTTATACGTGTTTTCGTTTCCATGTATTCGTTTATTTTATTTAGAACGATAGTTGTCGAAAAATTGATTCAGTAATTGATATACCCGTTGTAATGGAACTCGGCTATTGTTCCATGGAGAGTTATATGAAAATATGCTTTTATTACTAAATGCTGATTTTCAAATTGCTTCGCATAACGTCAGCTTTATACTTGCGTCTCGTGAAAATACAATGACGCTGAAACAATACCGGTCACACTGTCCGTTCAATTTAGTAAATCACACATTGGTAAAATTCTTCTCGCCGAAAATTTAATAACATCGTATTGTTATACGTGCTATAGCTATATTTTATATGCATACAATAGACGTTTTTGTTTCCAAAAACTCGCTACCCGAACGAGATAATAAATCGGTGCTATAACCGAAACCACGTACAGCGGTCCGTGTTCTCGTTATTATTTGACACCTTAATTTTTCTCGTATGGTGAAACCTTGATTTCGCTTCCAGAGAATTTACTTATTATTCAAAGACGATATTCTTTCGTCAGTTTCTACAGATTCAAGCTCAGACTCCGGAGTCTACGTTCGAACAAATGGTTGAGATTTAAAGGAGATAAAGTGGCTTGCAACGTTCAAATTGATACCATCTCCTTTACTTAGTTGGCGCGGAAAGACGAAAGGGATCAATCATCAAATGCCTCGTGTTTTCTTGTATTTGGAACGTAAAACCATATGGAATTAGGTCGTATTCTCTTTCAAACGACTCATTCTCCGTCTTGTACAATCTACCGTGATGGTAACGAAAATAAATTTTAGAACATAGCCGCGTGACAACTCCTCGCGTGTTATACCCACGAGAACACGAAGAATCTATTCAATTTTCTTACATTCGTCTCATTTTTGTCATTTTCCTCGTGTGTGTTCTCTTTCACTTTCTTCGTACGAAATATACTATCGCATCGTATTCTACTCTCGCGTTTAATATAAATAAGCAAAGCCCTTTGATTAAGAAAGTTACAAAATAACCATAAGTTCCGGAAGAGGCACAAATATTTCCTTCGTCGTTCGCAAAGAAATGTGCAAAGAAATCGTACCATGTATTAAAACGTTAATAAAAAGAAATTATAAAAATATTGCATAGATATTCGTGGACTCGTACAATTTTTATTATATCCAAGCAAAACGCACGAAATGAAATTACTAACGCGCAAGATAGAGCGAATTCAGAACATTTTTTACATGGAATTATAGAATCATTATCATAATTACTAGAAATTAGCATTTCCAATGATCTCTATTCTATATGATAAATTTATTGATATATTTGCATTTATTTACAGTGGATTAAACAGCAAACGATGGTTATTTAACGTGAACTTAATGCTATAATGTGATATAACTAAGACAACTAAATTGATAATTCACGACTCGCGACTAATGATTACCAACTCGCAACAATTCGGCAACTTTAACCAATTCGCAACTCGCAACTCGCTCTCAACTCTCTCTCAACTCCACTCTCCGCTCGCAACTAGGCTCTCAATTAACGACTGACGATTAATCGTCTTTCTCCCTCAAACATCCCTTTGTCGTCTTCTCATAACCCGCGATCATGATCACGTACGTCTTCTTCCACGCAACTATTTCACTGAAGAACCGAGGATATATATTGATGGACCGCTTGGCCCATTCAAGTTTCCCGACCCTTTCGATGAAACCCTGTCGGCACTTAGGCTTCCTCGCAACGTTGTCTATATTTTGCCGGACCTTTCTTAGACAATCTTTCCACGAGACTACACAACTGAATCGTTCGTCCACAAGTTCATCAAAACTAGCAAGAATAATAAAACTCCGACTTAACGGCAAATGATATACAAAACGCTAAGATTCGTGACGATTAAACTTCACTCTTGTACAACATGTTTCGCTATCTATCGTTTCGATGAAACCTTGTCGGCACTTAGGCTTCCTCGCAACGTTGTCTATATTTTGCCGGACCTTTCTCAGACAATCTTTCCACGAGACTACACAATTGAATCGTTCGTTCACAAGTTCATCAAAACTAGCAAGAATAATAAAACTCCGACTTAACGGCAAATGATATACA